>JAAGEH010000376.1:2268613-2368097 GCA_011751065.1 Lasiurus cinereus
TGTTGGTGGTGATGGTGGTGGTGGTGGTATTGGTGGTGTTAGTGTTGGTGGTGGTGATGGTGGTAGTGGTGGTGGTGGTGGTATTGGTCGTGGTGGTGGTGGTGGTGGTGGTTCTGGTGGTGGTGTTGGTCTATTAATGAAGATCATAATTGTGGTGGTAGCTGTAGTTGTATTAGTGGTATTGCTGGACAGTTGTGGTTAGAAGATTAGTTGTTAATGTTGTGGTGATAGTTATAGCAACAACAGAAGCAGAAGTTGAAGTTGATTCTTTTGTGATTAAATCATGAATCACATTGAACGCTGGGCTTAGTGCTGACTTTCCCTATGCACTTGGAGCTCTTAATCTCTCTGGTCTCAGTTTCCTCAAACACACAAGGTGCATATCAGTATAGCCCATGCCCCTGGGCTGTGCCAAGGAGCACAAGGGGTGTGAGTATCTTGTGCCAGCTGTGGTGGGCCATGTTCCTGGGAGAGCTATTTAAATTCAGAGGTGGGCTTGTGCATGCACCAAGTGGTCAACACAGGCTTCCTGTATGAGACAGGTGGGAGCAAGGCTGAGAGGACAGCCAGACCTTGGGAAGGACAGCATAGGAGAGATGCTTTCCTGCTGGCACCAGTGGGGATTTACCTGCAAGGTGTCCCTGAGGAAGGTGTTTGAGGCATCTGAGGCCAGGCACTGTGCTGCGCAGGGTCCACCTGTCCCAGTTCAGCCTGCCTATGACCCAGGCAGTGTGGGTGGTGGGAGTTATGACCTGTCTCTCCCAGAGGCCATGCCAGCCCAGCTGGGTGCAGCTGGCAGAGAGCTGTGAGCATATGCAGAATAGAACAGGGATGGAAGAGGAGAATGCTGAGCCAGGGCCCACAGGGTTGTCCGGTGCTCAGGGCCCAGAGACAGATAGACCAGTGGGGCAGGTACAGCTCTGCAAAGATGCTCTGATGGTGAGGTTAGGAGAGCCAGGGGAGGGCCTTCAAGGATGTGCTCCTGGAGGAGAAGGCTCTGAGTTAACCCTTTGCACCTATTAGGGCAGTGGTCGGCAAACTGTGGCTCACGAGCCACATGGGCTCTTTGGCTCCTTGAGTGGTGGTGGTGGTGGTGATGATGGGAGTGGATACCTAATCACTGACCCTTATTATTTGTGGCTCTTCCACAAAATACCATGGCCTGGATGAGTCTATTTTGAAGAAGTGGCATTAGAAGAAGTATAAGTTTAAAAAAATGTGGCTCTCAAAAGAAATTTCAATCATTATACTGTTGATATTTGCCTCTGTTGACTAATGAGTTTGCCGACCACTGCATTAGGGCATCTGTTAACAAGTGACAGAAAACCTATTTCTAATGAGCTAAAACACTGAAGAAAATGTCAGGAATCCACACTGTATCATCAAGGCTAGAGCTGCACTCTGCTGTGGCTCTCTCACCTCCACCTATGTGTGGCTTTGTCCTGAGTCAGTTTCCCTCAAGAAGGGCAGATGCCCAGCCTACTGTCCAGCCTACGTTTAAATTCTGAGTCCACTTGGAACCAACTCTGACACAGAGGAGCTCTCAGTGGATGTACACGAGGTGTACATGATGCCAGCAGCCCCGGAGCCCAGCTTCCTCCTCCACCTCGCAGGGTCCAGGAGCAACCCTGGCTGCACTCTGACCACCGCCTCTTAAGCCAGTGACGGCCCCTGACTGGGTGTGACAGCTAAGGGGTGTGATAGGTGCAGGGCCCGGCACTGAAGATGGAGTGGAACTACTCAAGCCGATTGCTGGGAAAGAGGCCACCCCGAAAGAAGCCTCATGCATGGTGACTGCTACTTTCTAATCTAGCCTTATAATGTGTATCTAAGACACCTCCTGTGTCCCACATGGCAATATGACATTCTTATGTCATCAAGAACTAAGCCTCTACTTTAATGTGGCAGCCAGGTGACAGAAGGCATGAGATACATCCCTGAGTCACTCCCTAGGGCCAGTGAAAAGAAAGTAAGGAGGCAATTGGCAGTGCACTGGGTCCTTGAAGATGAGAAGGTGCTAGCAAAAGGCAGGGCTATAGCCAGAGCTGCCCAGCTGACGGAGCCTCTGGCTGCACCGCACGCAGCTCTGCTGGTCACAGGCAGAGAGGAAGTGGAGTACTCACGTGGACCTGGGGCCAGGGAAAAGCATGAAGGAGCCACATCAGAAGCTTTGGAGAACAGGTCCGGAAACGTTGGCTTAATTACCTTGAATACGAGATGTGGGATAATGGAAGCCAGGAAGAAAGAAGCCTCTTGCATAGTGACTGCTACTTTCTGATCTAGCTTCATAATGTGTATCTAAGACACCTCCTGTGTCCCTTTTTCAAATTTCTCCTATTTTTAATTTTATATGTTTTCAATTTCTCTCACCCAGATAGCACCAAATGGGGTTTGAGAAAGATACCTAATCACTGACCCTTATTCAACACTAACCAGGTCCCAGGGCCAGTGTCAGAGCTACATGCATTAACTCATCAACCTCATAAGAACACGACAAGGGAAGAACTCTGATTATGGCCACAGTTCAGAAGAGCACACTGAGGCATGTGGTTACATTAAGTTAGTTGTCCAGGCATTCTGATTCAGATTTTTAAATTCCATACACCTGGAGTAAAAATATACACTACCCCCAATAAAAGGCGGCAGGGCACTCAGGTGATAATTTGTTGGAATGTATTAGAAATATAAATATTAGAAGTAAGGAATCAAGACCAAAGGACTTCCAGCTTCCTGCGCTCAAAGTCCTCATCCAGAGCAGAAATAAGAAGCCCAGCTTAGCCGCGCACCAAGGAACCCTCTGAGGAAGGTCAAAACTTGACCTTAAGGGCCACAGCAACTTTCCGGAAGTGTTTTGACTGGTCAGGGATAAGAAGCCAGGAGAGCCGAAACCGGTGGATGGAGCGTCGGTCTGGGGACTGAAAGGATCCCAGGTTTGATTCCGGCAGGGGGATTGTACCTTGGTTGCGGGCACATCCCCAGTAGGGGGCGTGCAGGAGGCGGCTGATCGATGTCTCTCTCTCATCGATGTTTCTAACTCTCTATCCCTCTCCCTTCATTCATCTCTGTAAAAAATCAATAAAATATATATATATATTTTTTTTTTAAAAAGAAGAAACCAGGAGAGGCCTGGCTCAGTCGGCACTGGTCATCACTGCTCTTGGTTTCAGCTCTCAGTTAGGTTTGTATCCATCCCTACCTGAGGCCCAGAGCTTCCCCACCGCCAGGGAGTGGGTGGAGACGCCAGGGGGGTTGGGTGAGACAGAACTGAAGCCCTGGGGAAGCTGACCCTGAGCCCAGGGCCGGGATAGCAGGCTGTGGGTGGGGAGCTGGCTGCCTCTGTTCTTTTTTCTTTTAATGGATAATATTCACGTAACGTAAAACCATTTTAACCAATTTTTAGTGGTATAAGTTTTGTTTTGTGTTATTTCTATTAGTATTCAAAATAAGTAGCAAAATTATTAATAGTTGCATTCATCTCATGAAGCTATAATCATGGGGAAGTGTGTGAGGCATCGGGTGAGGAGTGCAGTGGGAACCTCTTGTGCTGCTTGTTCGCTGGCCTCGCACTTCAGGGAGCTCATCGTCCTGCTGATCCTTGGAGTGGCCTGCAGGGCATAGTTAAAGCCAAATGCAACCCGTTAGTGCCTTCCCAGACCAAGACACAGCAACTCTTTCTTTTTATTTATTCACGTTTTATTTTTAGTTTTTTGATAGATTTTTTGCAGAGAGGAAGGGAGAGGAATAGATAGAAACATCTATGAGAGAGCAACAGCTGCCTCCTGCACATCTCCTACTGGGGATATGCCCACAGCCCAGGTACATGCCCTTGACTGAAATCGAACCTGGGACCTTTCAGTTTGCAGGCCGATGGTCTATCCACTGAGCCAAACCAGTTAGGGTTTGTTTTTCTTTTAAATTTAATAAATCTTTATTGTTCAGATTACAATTGTTCCTCATTTTTTCCCCCATAGCTCCCCTCTACCTGGTTCCCACCCCACTCTCTGCTATTACCTCCCCTGCCCCTTGTCCTCATCTATAGGTGTATGATTTTTGTCTAGTCTCTTCCCACACTCCCCTCACCTCTTTCCCCACTCCCTTTCTATGCCCCTGATTCTATTATATTTACCAGTTTATTCTGTTCATCAGATTTTTTATTCACTTGATTTTAGATTCATTCGTTGATAGACATGTATTTATTGTTCCTAATTTTTATCTTTACCTTTTTCTTCTTCTTCCTCTTCTTAAAGAGTACCTTTCAGCATTTCATATAATACTGGTTTGGCAGTAATGAACTCCTTTTGCTTTTACTTATCTGTGAAGCTCTTAATTGACTTTCAATTCTGAATAATAGCTTTGCTGGGTAGAGTAATCTTGGTTGTAGGTTCTTGCTATTCATCACTTTGAATATTCCTTGCCACTCCCTTCTGGCCTGCATAGTTTCTGTTGAGAATTCAGCTGACAATCATATGGGTGCTCCCTGATAGGTAATTAACTGTTTTTCTCTTATTGCTTTTAATATTCTCTCTTTGTCTTTTGCTCTTGGCATTTTAATTAATTATGATGTGTCTTGGTGTGGTCCTCTTTGGATTCTTTTTATTTGGGGTTCTTTGTGCTCCCTGGACTTGTAAGTCTATTTCAGCAGGTGGGGGAAGTTTTCAGTCATTATTTCTTCAAATGGGTTTTCAGTATCTTGCTCTCTCTCTTCTTCTGGCACCCCCCATAATTCTGATGTTGGTACACTTGAGGTTGTCCCAGAGGCTCCTTACACTATCTTCAAATTTTTGGATTCTTTTTTTTTTTTTTCCAGTTGAGTGTTTTTTTTCTTCTTTGTATTTCAAATCTTTGATTTGATTCTTGCGGTCCTGTAGTCTGCTGTTAGGTCTCTATGTAATATTTTTTATTTCAGTCAGTGTATATTTAATTTCTAGTTGGTCCTTTTTCATATTGTTGAGGGTTTCACTAAATTTATCTATCTTTTCTAGGAACTTCTTGAAAAACCTTATAACTGTGGTTTTGAACTCTATATCCAGTTGTTTGCTTTCCTCCATTTTTTTCATTTGTGATCTGTTTCTTTGTCTCCACATTTTCGCTGCTTTCCTGAGTTGGTAGAATAGCTATATGTGGTAGGTGTCCTATAGGGCCCAGTGGCCCAGTTACCTGAGGTAAACACTTTTGGTGCACTCCTTTGTGGACTGTATGCACACCTTTGTTGTAGTTAAGTCCTGATTGTTGTTGGTATCATTGGGAAGAATTGACCTCTTGGCCAACTGGCTGTGAGGATCAGCTGTGTCTATGCTGAGAGAACACCCTTATGAGACAAGACTTGCAAAACTTCAAAAGCCTCTATGTTCAGCTTGGATGGGGCGGAGTCTCTGGGTGGAGCAGACAGCCTTGACTTCCCATCAGCCCTCCCCTATGAGGCCCTTGGGTCTCAGTGTCCCTCGTAATCTCTGCAAGCCCCTCTGAGACAAAGCTGCCCTTGAGTTTCACCCACTGCCAGACAGTCCAGTTTCTCCCCAAATGAATCTGAGTTTCCAGATACTTAGCTGGAACTGGATTTCAGCATAGTCAGGAGTTTCCATCTCCCTCCCACTTAAGAAAGCCAGCCGTGCACTCAGCTGCCCATGCACTCAGCAGTGAGTCCTCTCTGCACACGTGCTCCTCTGGACCTCTGCCTTCCGCAGCTCCCCGGAGTCTCAGTGTGCTTTCTCTTTTCCTGACAGTCCAGATTCCCCCCAAATGGGTCTCGGTTCCCAGAGTCTTGCTCAGGACTGGAGTTCAGCGCAGTTGGGAGCTTCCATCTCCCAAAGCCAGCAATGCACTCAGCCGCCTGTCTTCTCCATGCACACGTGTCGCCATACCTCAGCCTTTTGCAGCTCCTCTGATTCTCAATGTGCTTTCCTCTTTCCTTTTAATTGTAGAATTTCTACAAAGCCAGCTTTCCTGTGGTTCTGGATGGTGTCCATTTTGTCTTTTAGTTGTAGTTTTGATATTGTTGCGTGAGGCAGCAGTTTAGGTGTTTACCTATGCTGCCCTCTAGGTTTCTCTCATTTTTTATTTTTGATAGTATTACAGATGTCTCCCTTCCCCTCCCTTCGCCCCCTCCCCCAAGTCCCTGCCTCACACAGGCCTTCACCGCAATATTGTATGTTTTCATGGGCTATGCATATATGTGTATAAGCCCCTTCCCAACTTTCCCTCTGAGATTTGTCAGTCTGTTCCAAGTATCCAGGTCTCTGGATCTATTTTGTTCATCAGTTTATTTTGTTCATTAGATTCCACATATACATGAGATTATGTGATATTTGTCTTTTCTGACTGGCTTATTTCACTTAGCATAATGCTCTCCAGGTCCCTCCATGCTGCTGCAAAGGGTAAGAGATTTTGCTTTTTTACTGCTGCATAGTATTCCATGGTATAAATCTCCCACAGCCTTTTTATCTACTCATTTGCTGATGAGCACTTGGGCTGTTTCCAGATCTTAGCTATTGTAAATTGTCCTGCTATGAACATAGGGGTGCATATACTCTTTCTGAGTTTTGGGACTCTTAGGATATATTTCCAAAAGGGGCATTGCTGGGTCAAAATGTGGTTCCACTTTAAATATTTTGGGCAACTCTATACTGTTTTCCACGGTGATTCTACCAGTCTGCATTCCTACCAGCAGTACACTAGGATTCCTTTTTTCCACATCCTTGCAAGCAGTTGTTGTTTGCTGATTTGTTGATATAGCCATTTTAGTAAGTGTGAGGTGATACCTGATTGCATTTTAATTTGCATCTCTGGGATGATTAGTGACTTCTGAGTATTTTTTCATATGTCTCTTGGCCATCTTTATGTCCTCTTCAGAGAAGTGTCTATTTAGGTCCTTTGCCCATTTTTAATCAGATTATTTGTCTTCCTTGGGTTGATTTGTATGAGTTCTTTGATTGTTTTGGAAATTAACCCCTTATCAGATATATTATGGGTGAATATGTTATCACTCAGCTGCCTCCTGCACACCCCGTCCTGGGGATTTGCCCAAAATCAAGGTACATGCCCTTGACTGGAATCAAACCTGGGACCCTTGAGTCCGCAGGCTGATGCTCTATCCACTGAGCCAAACCACTTAGGGTATTTCTTATCATTTCGATGCTGATTTTTTTTCCTGTGAGGAAGATTTTTAGTTTGATGTAGTCCCATTTGTTTATTTTTTCCTTTGTTTCTGTTACCATAGGACAGTGGTTGGCAAACTCATTAGCCAACAGAGCCAAATATCAACAGTACAATGATTAAAATTTCTTTTGAGAGCCAAATTTTTTAAACTTAAACTATATAGGTAGGTACATTGTTATTAACTTAATTAGGGTACTCCTTCAATTGTACTGCATGTAGTATTTTGTGGAAGAGCCACACTCAAGGGGCCAAAGAGCCACATGTGGCTTGCCATAGGAAATGTATTGGTGAAAATTCTGATATGAGATATCTACAATTTTATTGCCTGTTTTCTCCTAGGATATTTATGTTTTTGTGACTTATATTTAAGTCTTTTATTCATTTTGAGTTTATTCTAATGTATGGTGTAAGTTGTAGCTTAATTCCATTTTTTTTTCACATACCTGTTAATTTTGCAAGCACCGTTTATTGAAGAGACTTATGATCTTGCCTCCTTTGTCAAATATTAATTGAGTATAATGGCTTGGGTCAATTGCTGGGATCTCTGTTCTGTTCCATTGATCTATATGCCTGTTCTTGTGCCAGTACCAGGCTGTTTTGATGTCAGTGGCTTTGTAGTATAGTTTGATATCTGTCATTGTGATCCCTCCAACTTTGATCTCCTTTATCAAGATTGCTGCAGCTATTTAGAGTATTTTTTGGTTCCATATAGATTTTTGGAATATTTGCTCTACATCTGTGAAATATGCCAATTGTATTTTAACTGGGATTGTATTGAATCTAAAGATTGCTTTGGGGAGAATACAAGATGGCGGCATAGGTAAACACCTACACTGTTGCCTCACACAACAATTTCAAAACCACAACTAAAAGACAGAACGGACATCATCCAGAACCACAGGAAAGCTGGCTGAGTGGAAATTCTACAACTAGAAGGAACGAGAGGGGCTCACAGAGACCCAGAGGAGCTGCAAAAAGTCGAGGTACGGAGACACATGTGTGCAGAAAGCAGGTGCCCGAGAACCTGGCTGGCTTTCTCTGGCAGGAGGGAGACGGAGACTCCCAACTGCACTGAACCCCTTATCCTACGGCACTGAACCCCAGGTCCAGCTGAAATTCATAAGGGCAGAGTTTGGACTGTGAAAAGGGAGAAGTGCATGGAAATTTAGGGGAGTTGCAAAAGGGCAGAAGTCTGGTGGCGCGCATGGCACTGCACAGAGGACAGATTGCTGATTGTGCCGCTGGGTTTCACAAGTGAGCGGGAGACAGAGCCTCCCAACTGTGCCACTTCTAACTCCACTAAACCCCAGTCTCGGGCAAAACCCTGGGGATCCAGACTCATATGGTCCCGGAGCGCAGGGGAGCTGGAAAGGCAGCGGACTAGAGGCGTGCACACAAGGACCCCTCCAGCGATTACCCAGTCACGTGAGACCCAGGGGCCATGGAGGGTGGGGCTGTCAGGAAGGCAAGACGGTCTGTTAAGCCCTGAGACTCCACTCATCACAAGCTCATCAGAGAGGCTTTTGCATCATAAGGCTGAATCCAACACAGAAGTTCTCCCAGCATAATGAAAATGCAGAGACAAAGGAAGAGATCACAAACAAAAGAAATGGAGGAAAACAAATGACTGGATATAGAATTCAAAACCACGCTTATAAGGTTTTTCAAGAATATCCTAGAAAAGATGGATAGATTTAGTGAGACCCAAGAGGAGATGAAAAAGGACCAACTAGAAATTAAACATACACTGACTGAAATAAAAAATATTATACAGAGACCTAACACCAGACTAGACGAAGGCAAGAATCAAGTAAAAAAATTGAAATATAAAGAATCAGAAAACACTCAACTGGAAAAGCAAGAAGAGAAAAGAATCCAATAATGTGAAGATAATGTAAGGAGCCTCTGGGACAGTTTCAAGCGTGCCAACATCAGAATTGTGGGGGTGCCAGAAGAAGAGAGAGAGCAAGATACTGAAAACCCATTTGAAGAAATAATGACTGAAAACTTCCCACATCTGGTGAAAGAAATAGACTTACAAGTCCAGGAAGCACACAGAACCCCATATAAAAGGAATCCAAAGAGGACTATACCAAGATACATCATAATTAAAATACCAAGAGCAAAAGACAAAGAGAGCAGCAAGAGAAAATCAGTTAATTTCTTACAAGAGAGCACCCATATGATTGTCAGCTGATTTCTCAACAGAAACGATGCAGGCCAGACAGGAGTGGCAAGAAATATTCAAAGTGATGAATAGCAAGAACCTACAAACAAGAATACTCTATCCAGCAAAGCTATTATTCAGAACTGAAGGGCAGATTAAGAGCTTCACAGATAAGAAAAAGCTAAAGGAGTTCATCAACTCCAAACCAGTATTATATGAAATGCTGAAAGGTACTCTTCAAGAAGAGGAAGAAGAAAAAGGTAAAAGATAAAAAATTATGAACAACAAATATATATCTATCAAGTGAATCTAAAAATTAAGTGAATTAAAAATTTGATCAACAGAATAAACTGGTGAATATAATAGAATCAGGAGCAGAGAAAGGGTGTGGACTGATAATTTTCAGGGGGAAAAAGGGTGAAGGGTGTGCAGGGAGAGACTGGACAAAAATCAGACACCTATGGATGAAGTCAATGAGAGGGAGGTAAGAGTAGAGGGAGGGGTAGAAGCCGGGTGGAGGGGAGCTATGGAGGGGAAAAAAGAGAAACAAATGTAATAATCTGAATAATAAAGATTTAATTAAAAAAATAAAGATTGCTTTGGGTGATATGGACATTTTAATGATGTTAATTCTACCAACCCATGAGCACATTATATGATTCCACTTGTTTATATCTTCCTCTATCTCTTTTTTCAAAGTCCTGTAGTTTTCCAAGTACAGGTCTTTTACCTTGTTGGTAAGTTTATTCCTAGATATATTATTTATTTATTTGTTTGTTTGTTTGTTTGTTTATTTTGGTTACAATGGTAAATGGGATTTTTATTTATTTATTTTTTTAGTTTCTCTTTCTGATAATTCATTATTGGTGTATAGAAATTCCATAGGTTTCTGGATGTTAATTTTGTATCCTGATACTTTAACAAATTCATTTTTTTTAATTTAGTAGTTTTTTATGGGGTGTTTAGGGTTTTCTATGTACAATATCATGCCATCTGTGAATAATGAGAATTTTACTTCTTCCTTTCCAATTTGGATGCTTTTTATTTGTTCATCCTTTCTGATTACTGGGGCCAGGACTTCCAGTGAAAGTGGACATCCCTGTCTTGCTCCTGTTTTTAATGGGAATACTTTTAATTTTTGGTCATTGAGTATGATATTGGCTGTGGATTTATCATATATGGCCTTTACCATGTTGATCCCTCTAGTCCCACTTTGCTGAGAGTTTTTATAGAAAATGGGTGCTGGATTTTGTCAAATGCTTTTTCTGCATCTATTGATATGATCATGTGATTTAAAAAATATGTTTTTACTGATTTCAGAGAAGAAGGTAGAGGGGGAGAGAAATAGAAATATCAATGATGAGAGAGAATCATTGATCAGCTGCCTTCTGTACGCCCTCCACTGGGGATCGAGCCCGCAACCAGGGCATGTGCCCTTGACCAGAATTGAACTGAGAACCCTTTAGTCCTCAGGCCAGCGCTCTATCCACTGAGCCAAACCATCGAGGATTGATTTTTATCCTTCATTTTTGAATGTGATGCATCACATTTATTAATTTGAGAATATTGTACAAGTGTTGTATCCCCAGAATAAATCCCCTGGTCATGGTCTATGACCTCTTACTTCTTAAATTAAATTGATTGGGGTGACATTGGTCAGCATGAACATAGGTGTCAGATGTAGGCTTCTTGCACCGTGTGCCCACTACCCACAGTCAAATCTTCTCCTATCACCATGTATTAGGATCTCCTTCTCCTCCCACCCACTTCCCACTGGCAACCACCACACTGGTGTTTGTGTTCATGAGTTTCAATTTTATATCCCATATATGAGTGAGATCATATGGTTCTTAGCTGGTTCTGACTGACTTATTTCACTCAGCATGATGTTCTCAAGGTCCATCCTTGTGTGGCAAATGGCACTATTCCATCCTTTCTCATGGCTGAGGAGTACTCCATTGTTATATGTAGCACATCTTCCTTATACTGTACAGTGCTCTAGGGTTAGGTACTTTGGTTGTTTCCATGTCTTGGCCACTGTGAATAATGATGCAATAGAGAGATGTATGTATCTTTGTGAATACAAGATTTCGAGATTTTGGAGTATATACTGAGGAGAGGGATTGCTGGGTCATATGGTAGCTTTATTCTTTTAAAGAATATATTTTTATTGATTTCAGAGAGGAACGGAGAGGGAAAGCGAGATAGAAACATCAATAATGAGAGAATCACTGATTGGCTGCCTCCTGTGTGCTCCCTACTGGGGGTCGAGCCCACAGCCTAGGCATGTGGCCTTGACCAGAATGGAACTTGGGACCCTTCAGTCCGCAGGCTGACACTTTATCCACTGAGCCAAACCAGCTAGGGCAGTAGCTCTATTCTTAATTTTTTGAGGAATCGCCAGACTGCTTTCCATAGTGGTTGTACCATCTACATTCCCACCAGCAGTGAATGAGGGTTCCCTTTTTTCCACAGCCTCTCCAACACTTGTCATTGCTTGTCTTGTTGATAAGGGCTCTCTAACAGGTGTGAGGTGGTATCTCACTGTAGTTTTGATTTGCATTTCCCTAATTGCTAGTGAGGTTGAACACCTTTTCATATATCTATTGGCTATTCGTATATCTTCTTGAGAAAGGTGTATTTTCAGGTCCTCTGGCCACTTTTTTTAAAAAAAATATATTTTATTGATTTTCTACAGAGAGGAAGGGAGAGAGATAGAAAGTCAGAAACATCGATGAGAGAGAGACATCGATCAGCCGCCTCCTGCACGCCTCACAGTGGCGATGTGCCCAGCGATGTGCCCGCAAGCAAGGTACATGCCCCCAACCAGAATTGAACCCGGGACCTTTCAGTCCGAAAGCCGACGCTCTATTCACTGAGCCAAACCGGTCTTGGCCCTCTGGCCACTTTTTGATTGGGTTGTTTGTTTGATGTTGAGTTTTATGAGTTCTTTGTATATTTTGAAATTAAACCTTTGTTGAAGCTACTGCTTGATAATATCATCTCCCATCTGGTTGGCTGCCTCTTTGTTTTGTTGTTTCTTTGCTGTGCAGAGGCTTTTTAGTTTGATGTAGTCCCATTCATTTATTTTTGCCTTTACTTCCCTTGTCTTTGGGGTCAAGTTCATAAAATGTTCTCTCCTAAGTTTGGTCCTGTATTTTCTTCTCTGTAACTTACTGTTTTGGGTCTTATATTTAGGTCTTTGATCCATTTTGAATTAATTGTTGTACATGGGGACAAACTGTAGTCCAATTTCATTCATTTGCATGTGGCTTTCCAGTTTTCCCAGCACCATTTATTGAAGAGACTATCTTTGCTCCAATATGCATTTCTGACTCCTTTATAAAGATTTATCTCGTCCATATATGTGTGGTTTTGTTGCTGGGCTCTCCGTTCTGTTCCATTGTCTGTTTCTCAGCCAATACCAAGCTGTTTTGATTATCTTAGCTATGTAGTATAATTTGAAGTCACATAGTGTGATACCTTGGCTTGGTTCTTTTTTCTCAGGATTGCTTTGGCTATTTGAGGTATTTTGTGGTTCCACACAAATCTGATGATTTCTCATTCTATTTATTGAAAAAGTGACATTGGGATTTTGATGACAATTGCATTAAATTGGTATATTGTTTTGGGTAATATGGCCATTTTAGCTAGGTTGATTCTTTCAATCCATAACCATAGGATATCTTTACATTTTGTTGTGGCTTTTTCAGTCTCTTTTAATAATGCTTTGTATTTTTCATAATTTGTTAAGCTTCTTCTTGGATATTTTATTCTTTTGGTTGCAATTGCAAAAGGAATTGTTTTTTTGTTTCATTTCTTTTTCAGAATTTTGTTGTTAGTGTACAGGAAAACAATGATTTTTGCATGTTGATTTTTGTACCCTGCACTGGACTGTATGTTTATTGTTTCTAATAGTTTCTTTGGTAGAGTCTTTAGGGTTTTCTACATGAAGAATCATGTTGTCCACAAAAAGTGACAGTTTGACTTTTTCCTTCCCTATTTGGATGTCTTTTATACCTTTCTCTTGTCTGATTGCTCTGGCTAGGACTTCCAGCACTATGTTGAATAAGAATGGTGAGAGTGGACATCCTTGTTTTGTTCCTGATCTTAGAGGAAAAGCTTTCAGTTTTTCACCATTGAGTATATTAGCTGAGGGTTTATCATATACTAGAGGCCCGGTGCACAAAATTCATGCATAGGTAGGGCCCCTAGGCTGCCTGGCTTCCATCAGGGCCAATAGGGCCTTCTGGCTTCCAGTTGGGGACTTCTTTCATTCTGTACCGCCCCCTTGTGGTCAACACACATCATAGTGAGCAGTCAAACTCCTGGTTGGTAGAACTCCTGAGGGGACAATTTGCATATTAGCCTTGTATTATATAGGATGACTTTATTATGTTGAGGTATTTTCTTTCTATTCCTATTTTATTGAGAGTTTTAATCATAAATGGGTGTTGCATGTTAACAAATGCTTTTTCTGTATCTCTTGATAAGATCAAATGAATTTTATTCTTTCTTTAGTTAATTGATTGATTTGAGTATGTTGAACCATCCTGTTGCCCCTGGAATGAACCCCACTTGATCATGATGTATGAAATTGTGGATGTACTGTTGTATAGATTTCCTAGTGTTTGGTTTAAGATTTTTGCATTTGTATTCATCACAGATATTGATCTATAGTTTTTTTTTTTGTCTTATCTTTGCCAGGTTTTGGTATCAGGGCTATATTGACCTTGTAGAATATGTTAGGAAGTAATATTGCCTCCTTTTCATTTTTTTGGAAGAGTTTGATAAGAATAAGTTTTAAATCTTCTTTGAACATTTGGTAGAATTCACTGGTGAAGCCATCTGGCCCTAGACCTTTATTTTTGGGGAGGTGCTTGGTGGTGGTTTCAATTTTATCACTGGTAATAGGTCTATTTAGATTTTTTTCAATTCTTCATGATTTAGTATAGGAAGGTTATATATTACTAGGAATACAAACATTTCTTCTAGGTTATTGAATTTGGTGGCATATAGTCTTTCATAATATCCTAGTATGATCCTTTATATATTTGTGTTTTTTTTAAATTAAATCTTTATTATTCAGATTATTACATTTGTTTCTCTTTTTTCCCCTCCATAACACTCCTCCACCCAGCTCCCACTCTTCCCTCTGCCCTTACCTCCCTCCCATTGATATCATCTATAGGTGTATGATTTTTGTCCGGTCTCTCCCTGTACACTCCTCACTCCTTTCCCCCTGAGAATGATCAGTCCACTCCCTTTCTGTACTCCTGATTCAATTATATTCACCAGTTTATTCTGTTGATCAAATTTTTAATTCACTTAATTTTTAGATTCACTTGTTGATAGATATGTATTTGTTGTTCATAATTTTTTGGCTTTTACCTTTTTCTTCTTCCTCTTCTAAAAGAGTACCTTTCAGCATTTCATATAATACTGGTTTGGAGTTGATGAACTCCTTTAGCTTTTTCTTCTCTGTGAAGCTCTTTATCTGCCCTTCAATTCTGAATGATAGCTTTGCTGGATAGATTATTCTTGGTTGTAGGTTCTTGCCATTCATCATGTTGAATATTTCTTGCCACTCCCATCTGGCCTGCATAGTTTCTGTTGAGAAATCAGCTGACAGTCGTATGGGTGCTCCCTTGTAGGTAATGAACTGTTTTTCTCTTGCTGCTTTAATATTCTCTCTTTGTCTTTTGCTCTTGGTATTTTAATTATGATGTGTCTTGGTGTGGTCCTCTTTGGATTCCTTTTATATGGGGTTCTGTGTGCTTCCTGGACTTGTAGATCTATTTCTTTTACCAGATGTGGGAAGTTTTCAGTCATTATTTCTTCAAATAGGTTTTCAGTATCTTGCTCTCTCTTCTTCTGGCACCCCCACAATTCTGATGTTGGTATGCTTGAGGCTGTCCCAGAGGCTCCTTACATTATCTTCACATTTTTGGATTCTTTTCTCTTCTTGCGTTTCCAGTTGAATGTTTTCTGCTTCTTTATATTTCAAATTTTTGACTTGATTCTTGCCATCCTCTAGTCTGCTGTTAGGACTGTGTATAATATTTTTTATTTCAGTCAGTGTCTCTAGTATGTCCTTTTTCATCTCCTCTTGGGTCTCGCTAAATTTATCCATCTTTTCTAGCATATTTTTGAAAAACCTTATAAGCGTGGTTTTGAACTCTATATCCAGTCGTTTTTTCCCCTCCATTTCTTTTGTTTGTGATCCCTTCCCTTGACTCAGCATTTTCACTATGCCGGGGGAGCTTCTGTGTTGGATTCAGCCTTATGATACCAGACTTGCAAAACCGAAGAAGCCTCTGTTGAGTTTGGGATAGGTGGAGTCTCAGGGCTTAAGGGACCGCCTTGCCTTCCAGTCGGCCCCGCCCTCCACAGCCCCTGAGTCTCACGTGACTGGGTAATCACTGGAGCGGTCCTTGTGCGCGTGCGCCCGCAGTGCCTCTAGACCGCTGCCTTTCTGGCCCTGCGCTCCAGGACCACATGAGTCTAGGTCCCCAGGGTTTTGCCCGACACAGGGGCTTAGTGGAGTCAGAAGTGGCACAGTTGGGAGGGTCTGTCTCCCGCCCACTCGTGAAAGCCAGCGGCACAATCAGCAATCTGTCCTCTGCGTGCAGTGCCGTGCGCACCACCAGACCTCTGATCTTTTGCAACTCCCCTAAATTTCTGTGCACCTCTCCCTTTTCACAGTCCAAACTCTCCCCCTATGAGTTTTGGCTGGATCTGGGGTTTAGTGTTGTAAGATAAGGGGTTCAATGCCTTTGATAGTCTCCATTTCCCTCCTGCCAGAGAAAGCCAGCCAGGTACTTCGGCACCTGCTCTCTCCACGCGCGCATCTCTGTACCTCAGCTTTTTGCAGCTCCTCTGGGTTTCTGTGAGCCCTTCTCTTTCCTTTTAGCTGTAGAACTTCCACTCAGTCAGCTTTCCTATGGTTCTGGATGATGTCTGTTCTGTCTTTTAGTTGTAGTTTTGAAATTGTTGTGTGAGGCAACAGTGTAGGTGTTTACCTATGCCGCCATCTTGGATTCCGATCTCCCTTTATATATTTGTGATGTATGTGGTGAATTTTCCTCTCTTATTTCTGATTTCATAATCAAATATAAATATGGGTCTTTCTCTTTTTATTCTTAGTGAGTCTAGCCAGAGAATTCAATTTTATTAATCTTTTCAAAGAAGCAGCTATTTTTTATATAGTCTTTTTGTTTTCTATTTCATTCAATTCTGCCCTATTTTATTATTTTCTTTCTTCTGTTGACTTTGGATTGTTTTTGTTCTTCTTTCTCTAGTTCTTTAAGATGTGACATTAGCTTGTTTACTTGGGATTTCTCTTGTTTCTGGAGATAGCTCTGTAATGATGTAAACTTCCCTCTTATTACTGCTTTCACTGCATCCCTGAAGTTTTGATGTGTTGTATTGTATTTCCTGCAATATAGGTTTTCTGGTGATAAAATACCTCAGATGCTGTTGTCTGGAAACATTTTTATTTCTCCTTCACATTTAAAGGATAATTTTGCTGGATTTATTATTTGTGGTTTACAATTTTTCTCTTTCAGACTTTTGAATATTTGGTTTCACTCTCTTCTGGCTTGTAGAGTTTCTGCTGAGATGTTGGATGAAATTCTGATGTGGTTTTCTTGTTTTCCCTGGCTGCTTTGAGAATGATTTTTTGTCATTAATTTTTTTGACAGTTTTAATACCAAGTGCCTTGAAGAGGACCTCTTTTGATTGAGGTAATGAGGTGTTCTTTTTTGTGGGGAGAGGGTGTGGAATTCAAAGATCTAGTTCTTTCCATAGGTTTGGGAAGGTCTCATCCATTATTTTTTTAATAGACTCTTCATTTCTTGCTCCCTCACTTATTCTTCCAGAATGCCTATAATTCTAATATTGCTTTTTGTTTTTATAGAGTCAGATAATTCTGATAGAGCTCTTTCATTTTTCTTTATGTTCAGGCCTTTTTCTTCTTCCCTCTGCATTTACTAGATTCCTATCTTTGACATCACTAATTCTTTTGCTTATCTGGTTAGCTCTGTGTTCTATGCTCAGTAGTTCACTCTTTTTTGTTTTTGTTTATCCTCACTAAGAATATTTTCCCCATTGATATTTAAAGGGAGTGGAAAGGAGTGAAAGAGATATACATAGAGAGAGAAACATCAATGTTTGAGAGACACATTGATTGTTTGCCTTCCACATTCCCCTGACCAGGCCAGGGATTAAGCCTGCAATAAGGTACGTGTCCTTGACCAGAATTGAACCTACAACCCTTCAGTATGAGGGCTGATGCTCTAACCACTGAGAAAACCAGCTAGGGAAGGAGTTCACTTTTTAAAAAATATGTAATTTTATTGATTTCAGAGAGAGAGAGAGAGAGAGAGAGAGAGAGAGAGAGAGAGAGAGAGAAAGAGAGAGAGAGGCAACAATATTGAGAAATAATCATTGATTGTTTGCCTCCTTCACACCCCACTCTGGAGATCCATCCCACAACCCAGGCATATGCCTCAACCAGGAATTGAATCATGACCTCCTGGTTCATAGGTCAACACTCAAACACTGAGCCAGGCTGGCCAGGCATTAGTTCACTCTTTTTAATTTTTTAAAATTAATCTTTATTGTTGAGATTATTACAGATGTCCCTGTTCCTCCTCCTTCCCCTTCATATAACCCCTCCATTTGGTTCCCACCCTGCTCCAGGCCCTTATCCTTTTGTCTGTGCCCATAGGTAATGCATACATGCATATAAGATCTTTGTCTAATCTCTTCCCACTCCCCCCACTACCTTTTTCTTCTGAGAATTATCCATTTCCATACCCCTGATTCTATTCCATTCACCAGATTATTCTGTTCATAAGAGTTTTTATTTGTTTGATTTTTAGATTCAATTATTAATAGATATGTATTAGTTGCCACTTTGTTGGTTATATTTTTTATCTTTACCTTTTTCTTCTTCTTCCTCTTCTTAAAGAATACCTTTCAGCATTTCATATAATACTGGTTTGGTGGTGATGAACTCCTTTAGTTTGTTCTTATCTGTGAAACACTTTATCTGACCTTCAATTTTAAATGATAGTTTTGCTGGATAGAGTAATCTTGGTTGTAGATTCTTGCTATTCATCACTTTGAATATTTCTTGCTTCTCTCTTCTGACCTGCATAGTTTCTGTTGACAAATCAGCTGACAGTCATATGGGCATTCCCTTCTAGGTAACTAACTGCTTTTCTCTTGCTACTTTTAATATTCTCTCTTTGTCTTTTGCTCTTTGCATTTTAATTATGACGT
This sequence comes from Lasiurus cinereus, assembly GCA_011751065.1. Taxonomy (NCBI): domain Eukaryota; kingdom Metazoa; phylum Chordata; class Mammalia; order Chiroptera; family Vespertilionidae; genus Lasiurus; species Lasiurus cinereus. The sequence goes on from JAAGEH010000376.1 coordinate 2,287,224, forward strand.
GTCTTGCTGTGGTCCTTTTTGTGTTCCTCTTGTTTGAGTTCTCTGTGCTCTCTGGAATTGGGAAGTTTTCTATCATTATTTTTTCAAATAGGTTTTCGATATCTCTCATCTTATGGCACCCTCATAGTTCAGATGTTGGTATGCTTGAAGTTAATTGAGAGACTTGTTATATTCTTTTCATATTTTTGGATTCTTTTTCCTTTTTTGTCTTTTGGTTGGGTGTTTTTTCCTTCCTCGTATTTCAAATCATTGATTTGATTCTCAGGATCCTCTACTTTACTGTTGAATTCCTGTATATTATTCTTTATTTCAGTCAGTGTATGCTTAATTTCTGACTGGTCCTTTTCCATTTTGTTGACATTATCACTAAGATCCTTGAAAGTCTTACTAAGTCCCTTGGAGCAGTGGTTGCTAACATTTTGGACCTCGTGGACCACCAGTGGTCTGTGGACCACCAGTTGGTCACTGCAGCCTTGAAGGTTTCTAGAAGATTCTTCAGTAACTTTATAACTATGGTTTTGAACTCTATATCCACTAGTTTGTTTTCTTTCATTTCTGACATGTTTCTTTGTCTCTGAATTTTGGCAACTTCCTATGTATTTGGAGCTGTTTGTTTATGTATTGGGAGTTGCTAAGTTTCTTTGAATAGATAGAGTGGCTTTATGTAGTAGGTGTCCTATAGGACCCAGTGGCTCAGTCTCTCCAATCACCTGTGGTGGACATTCGTGGTACACCCCTTTGTGGGCTGTGTGCACAGTCTTGTTCTAATTGAGCCTTGATTGCTATTGGTGTCACCAGGAGGAATTGACCTCCAGGCCTTGGCTGTGGGAATCAGCTGTGACTACAGTAGGAGAGCTGCTGTGCAGGAGACACTCTTATGGGACAGGACTTGCTACAGTGGGGTTTTGGTGCTCACTGAGTCTGCTCCTTGATCATATCACTTATGGATGTAAAGAGTTGTAATCTGGTATGGTCTCACACTGACCATTGGGCACTCTGGCTCTTGTATCTCCAGGGAGGTGCAAAGTCAGCCACTGCCTGGGGCCATCCAGCAGGAGCTACAGAGAGATCTGCAGATTCCTCCTCTTTGTATTGGGTTTGGAAGTGCCCAGATGAGACCCAACTGTGAAATAAGACAGGCTGGTGCTGGTTTCAGGTCTTGGGGTTTTACTGACAAGTTTGATGCTCCCTGACCCAGCTGCAGCTTGTTTAACAGGTTTTTAGTCTTTGAAAGGACAGGCCATTCATATGCAAAAGCTGCTACAAACAGCTTGGGTGGAGTTGTAAATTGGGTGTAGTGGGGTATCATGGAATCACAGGGCAGAGAAAACAGAGATGGCTGCCAGTCAGCCTTGTGACAGGGGAGGTCTCAGCACGTGAAAAATGACTGCTGTGAACTCCCTCTGGAAGAAAGCCACCCCTGAATTTCTGCCTCAAAGCCAGACAGTCCAGTTTATTCTTATATGTGTCTGGGTCCCCCAGAGCCTTGCCCAACCCTGGAGCTCAGAGGAAGCGGGCATTTGTAAATTCATTTCATGGTGCCAGCCTTTTAAGAGAAGCAGCTGGGTCTCTAGTAGCCTGTGTGTCACTCAGACCCAATCTGCACTGATTTTTACAGCCTGTAGTTCTTACTGCCTTTAGGGACTTCTTTCCCCAGCTCTGGAACCCTGGGATGGGCATATGGCATGTGGCTGTGACCCCTTGTTCCTCCTTCATGGATACCTCCACAGAGGTGATCTCCCTTCCGATTAAAAAAGTGGCAGCACACCAGGTGCCAGACCAGCCCGTTCTGTGCTTCCACACCTCCTACCAGTCTCAGTGTGTTTTCTTCTTTACCTCTCTAGTTGTAGTACTTCCATTCAGTCAGCTTTCCTGTGGTTCTGGATGATGGTTGTTCTGTATATTAGTTGTAATTTTGATGTGGTTATGGGAGGCAGTGAGTATAAGTATTTGCCTATGCTGCCCTCTTATTTCTCTTAGTATTCACTCTTTAAAAAAATGTGTGTGTGTATATATATATATATATATATATATATATATATATATATATATAGAGAGAGAGAGAGAGAGAGAGAGAGTTAGAAACATCGATGAGAGAGAAACAGTGGTTAGCTGCCTCCTGCACACTCCCCACTGGAGATGTGCCCACAACCAAGGTATATGCCCTTGACTAGAATCAAACCTGGGACCTTTCCATCTGCAAGCTGACACTCCATCCACTGAGCCAAACTGGTTAGGGCAGTAGTTTACTCTTAATCTCCTTAATTGTATGCTTCATTTCCAGGATTTCTGATTAGTTCTTTTTTAAAGTTTCAATTTCTTTGGTAAAGTACTCATTTTGTTCATTGATTTATTTTCTGAAAGCATTGAATTGCCTGTCTGTATTTCCTCATATTTCATTGAGTATTTTCAGAACTGCAAATCTGTCATTTATGGGATATACAAGTGGCCCGATGCCCAAATGAAGATTCATGCAAGAATGGGCCTTCGTTCCCCTGGCTGCCAGCACTGCTTTCCACTCTGGCCAGAGCCACCTTTCCCCTCTGGCCTGGAGCCGCCTTTCTGCCTTCCCATGCTGCCCAGAGGCTCTGAGCAGCTGGGTTGGTGTGGAATGCCTGCTTTCCAAACCTCTCGGGCCACTTGGCACCTGCATATGCAAATCAATCCGCCATCTTTGTTGGTTAATTTGCATAATCCTGATTGGCTGGTGGGCATTGTGAAGAGTAACAATTAGCATGATACTTTTTATTAGGTAGATTTTCATGTAGTATAGGTTGCTTCTGGGGATTTTTCCTTTTCTTTCTCATCATCCTTGTTAACTTGGTTATTCATGATATTTGCTGTTTTCCTTTGTAAGCATTCTGCCCTGGCCATGGGGAGACTCTGGGCCATGGAGAGCCTCTGGGCAGTGGGTGCAAAGCAGCCAGGCCCTGCATAGAGCAGAGAACCATGGGGAGTGGGCCTAAGCCGTCAGGGCTCCTGGATAGGAGAGGACTCTCAGATTGGAAAGGGAGCAGATTGGGCTGAGGGACCCACCTCCCATGCACAAATTTTGTGCACTGAGCCTCTAGTTGGCCTATAATTTTCATTCTTTGTAGTATCTTTAATTAATTTAGAATTAGGATAATGCTGGCCTCATAAAAGAAAGTCTTCCCTCCTCTTGAATTTTCTGGAGTAGTTTGAGGAGACTAGGTATTAGTTCTCCTTTGAATGTTTAGTAAAACTTGCCTGTGAAGCCATCCAGTACAAGATTTTTATTTGCTGGGAGTGTGAATGACCCATATCCCATGGGTTCAGGGTTCAGGGTTCAGGGTTTGGGATCTGGAAGAGGGACTGCATGCAAATGAAAAAGATGAAACAAGAAATAATAATTTGGAAATTGTAGGGCCAGGCTGGAGCTCAAGCCAAGAGGAAGGACTCTGCTTGGGATCAGGCCTTGCCATCCTTTTATTCAATTTGGGATACACCTGTAGCCCTTAGGCAGACAATTTTGAGTAACATACAGAGTATTTTATCAGTAAGGATTTATATGACTGTCTGATGGGGAAGTTGCTTCAGCTACCATTGTCTCGACTAAACAGTGGGTGCATAGCTCTGACCTTTGCCAGGGCTCAAGGGTCACCAGCATTCTGGGCTCCTTGAAGACAGTAGGTGGTTTCCTCACAAGGAGTTTTTTTTTTATTACTGCTTCAAATTCATTAGTTGTTACTGGCCTATTCGAGTTTCTTGATTCTTCCTGATTGAGTTTTGGAAGATTGTATAGTTGTTTATAGTTTGTTTGTTTGTTTGTTTGTTTGTTTTTTTACAATCCTTTGTATTTCTGTGGTATCAATTGTTACTTCGACTCTTTCATTTCTGATTTTATTTATTTGGCTTCTCTCTTTGTTTCTTGATAAAGTCTGGCTAATGGTTCACCAATCTTTTTTATCTTTTCAAAGGACCAGCTCTTGATTTCATTGATTGTTTATGTTGTATTTTTAGCCTCTATGCCATTAATTTCTGCTCTGATATTTATTATTTCCTTTTTTTCTACTTCTTTTGGGCTTTTCTTGTTTTTCTCTTTCTAATATCTTTGTTGTGAGTTTAGGTAGTTTAGTTGATGTTTTTCTTGTTTTGTGAGGTAGACCTGTAATGCTATGAACTTCCCTCTCAGAACTGCTTTCACTGTGTCCCATAGTTTTTGGGTGATGCACGTCCATTTTCTTTTTAAAAAAATATATTTTATTGATTTTTTTACAGAGAGGAAGGGAGAGGTATAGAGAGTTGGAAACATCGATGAGAGAGAGACATCTATCAGCTGCCTCCTGCACACCCTCTATTGGGGATGTGCCCACAACCAAGGTACATGCCCTTGACCGGAATTGAACCTGGAACCCTTTAGTCTGATGCTCTATCCACTGAGCCAAACCAGTTTTGGCAGATGCACATCCATTTTCATTTGTTTCCAGAAAGTTTTTTATTTCTCCCATGGTCTCGTTAACCCATTCATCCTATCTAATAAAAGAGTAATATGCAAATTGACCACACCTCTGCTATACCCACAAGCCATGCCCACAAAGCCAATCAGGAGCGACTATGCAAATTAACCCAACCAAGATGGCTATGGACCATAGAGAGAGCAGGAGGGAGGCTTGGGTTGCCCCGGTGATGGAGGAAGCCAAGTTTTCCACATACCCTGGTGGGCCCAGTCCTCCACTTAAGGCTACAAAGTTGCAATTGTAGAAGATAAATAAATCCCAGACACCAGGGCCTCTGCTTGGGTCACCGGGGAGCATGGCCAGCCTGCAAACCACCACAGGCCTCTTGCCCAGGCTACTCCAGGCCCCAAGGGAACTCTCACCCTGATCCAGGACACCCTTCAGGGCAAATCACCTGTGTACCAGGCCTCTATCCTATTGAATAAAAGAGTAATATGCAGATTGACCATCTCTAACACACAAGATGACTGCCCCCATGTGGTCAAAAGATCCTACCCTCATGTGGACACATGATGGTCACCACAAGATGGCCAGCAGGGGAGGGCAATTGGGAGGGACTAGGCTTGCAAGAGAGGGCAGTTGTGGGCAATCAAGCCAGCAGGGGAGGGCAGTTGAGAAGGACCAGGCCTGCAAGGGAGGGCAGTTGGGGATGATCAAGCCTGCAAGGAAGAGCAATTAGGGGCAAACAAGCTGGCAGGGGAGCAGTTAGGCATCAACCAGGCTGGCAGGGGAGTGGTTAGGGGATGATCAGCCTGGCAGGAAGAATTGGTTAGGGCAATCAGGAAGGCAAGCAGGCGAGCAGTTGGGAGCCAGCAGTCCTGGATTGTGAGAGGGATGTCTGACTGCCCATTTAGGCCTGATCCCATCAGACATCCCTCGAAGGGTCCCAGATTGGAGAGGGTGCAGGCTGGGCAAAAGGACACCCTTCCACCCATGCATGAATTTTGTGCACCGGGCCTCTAGTTGTTTAATAACATGCTATGTAGCCTCCATGTATTTGAAAGTTTTTGAGGTTTGTTATTATAGTTGATTCCTAGTTTTCATGCTATTGTGATCTTAGAATACTATATAATAAAAGCCTAGGTGGCATCATGCCCTCGTGTGATACTGTGGCAATATGGCCACCACGAGATGGCTGTGCACACAGTGGAGGCAGGCCCAGTGGCCATTCTGCATGGTGAGATCTGGGGGTCCCATGGCTCTGCATGGCATGGAGGAGGCTGGTACCAGTGTCTCCACCACCTGTGCAAAGGTGGCAGATCCCAGCGGAGGAGGTGGGTCATGGCAGGGGAGAGCAGTCATGGATGATCAGGCCAGTGGGGGAAAGCAGTGGTGGGCGATCAGGCTGGTGGTGGAGGACACTTGTGGACGATCAGGCCAGTGGGGGAGGGCAGTCGTGGGCAATCAGGCTGGCAGGCAGGCAAGTGGTTAGAAGCCAGCAATTCAGGATTGTGAGAGGGATGTTGGACATCCCCCCAAGGGGTCCCAGATTGGAGAGGGTGCAGGCCGGGTTAAGTGACACTCCCCATGCACAAATTCCATGCACCAGGCCTCTAGTTCTATACACTGAGTGGCCATATTATTATGATCTCTGAACACATAATAGTCTGGCCACTCAGTGTAGACTGATCACAGAGTTGGGATTTTAAAATAAGGTTATTCTATGTATAAGAACTGCATGTGGGGAGTTAGAAAGAAGCAGAGGACTTACTAGGCTGGGGGCCACTATCTTATGATCCCTTGACACATCAAGATTTGCAAGATTTCCCTTATACATAAGTACACTGAGTGGCCAGGTTATAATGTGTTTCAGAGATCATAATAATCTGGCCACTCAGTGCATAATAAAGAATTAATATGCTAATTAAATGGATGACTGAATGACTTTCTGGAATGACCAGTGGGTGGGACCGGGACTGTGGGGCAGAGAGGCAGCCAGGGCCATGGGGCAGCTGGGGCTGCAAGGGCCCAGGCAGCCAGGACTGCGAGGGCTAGGCTCCTTTCTTGAATTTTGTGCATCGGGCCTTAGTATACTTGATATGATTTCAATCTTATTGAACTTGTAAAGTTCAATCTTATTGAACTTATTTTGTGTCCTAACATGTAGTCTATCTTTAAGAATGTTCCAGCCGAGACCGGTTTGGCTCAGCGAATAGAGTGTCGGCTTGCAGATTGAAAGGTCCCAGGTCCAATTCCGGTTGGGGCATGTACCTTGCTTGCGGGCACATCTCCACTGTGGGCCGTGCAGGAGGCGGCTGATCGAGTCTCTCTCTCATCGATGTTTCTGACTTTCTATCTCTCTCCCTTCCTCTCTGTAAAAAATCAATAAAATATATTTAAAAAAAAAAGAATGTTCCATGTGCACTTGAAAATAATGTATATTCTGCAGCTTTGGGATGAAATGTTCTATAAATATCAATTAAATTCACCTGATCTATTGTATCATTTAAGGTTGCTGTTTCCTTGTTTATTTCTTTTGTGTGAAAAATCCCCAGTGATGTCAGTGAAATCCCCTACTATGACTGTATTGATGACAATCTCTCCCTTAAAGTCCTCCAAGATATTTTAAATCTTTTTTTTTTTATTTGCTGAATCCAGATTGGTTTCTAGTGCCCTGAGTGTACACCAGCCTCTGTTGTACTTTTATTTACTTTAATATATTTTTAATTGATTTCAGAGAGGAAGGGAGAGGAAACAAAAGATAGAAACATCACTGATGAGAGGGAATCATTGATTGGCTGCTTCCTGCACGTTGGACCAAGTCCACAACCAGGCATGTGTCCTTGACTGGAATTGAACCTGGGACTCTTCCTCCACAGGCTAATGCTCTATCCACTGAGCCAAACTAGTTAGGGTGAGTCCTCCAGGATTTTTAGATATATTTACATGCTCACTTCTTTGGTTAAGTCCTTTAGTTAGATCAATCCCTTTAGTATTATGTAATGACCATCTTTGTCTCTTATCACTGTTGTTTTGAAGTCCATTTTCTCAGATAAGTATTGCTATCCCCACCTTTTTCATTTTCATTTGCATGGAAAATTTTCCCCTATCCCTTCACTTTCATGCTGTGTGAGTCTTTTGTTCTGAGGTGGGTCTCTTGAAGAGAGCATATATATGGGCCATTTAAAAAAAAATCTATTGAGTTACCTTATGTTATTTGATTGGAATATTTAAGGTTATCATTTTTATTTTTTATGCCTAACTCCTCTAGTTTTATATTTCTTCTTTTTCTTCCAACAATCCCTTTAGCATTTATTGCTATGCTGGTTTAGTCATAATAAACTCATTTAGCCTTTTTTTTGGGGGGGGGGTCTGGGAAGTTCTTCAATTTTCCCTTAAATTTTATTTGTTTATTTTTCAATATATGTTTATTGATTTCAGAGAGGAAGGGACAGGGAGATAGAGATAGGAACATCAATGATGGGAGAAAATCATTGATCAGCTTCCTCCTGCATGCTCCACACTGGGGATCAAGCCCGCAACCTGGGCATGTGCCCTGACTGGGAATCAAACACATCTTGATTGAGTCTTTATCTGCTTCCTGAATTTGTGTGACTTTTTCCTTCACTAGGTTTGGGAAGTTTTCTGTCATTATTTCTTCAGATAGGTTCTCTACCTCTTGATCACTTTCTTCTCCCTCTGGCACTCCTATGATGCAAATATTGTTACAGTTCATGTTGCCCCAAAGTTCCCTTAAATTCTTGTCATATCTTTTTTCTTCTTATTTTTTTTTAAATTTGGCGATATGGGGACCAGGTGGGAGCCCACCTCTAGTGGGAGTGTTACCCTTTCCTTTGGCCTTGCCATCCCTTTTATTCAGGTTTGGGATACACCCATTGCCCTGAAACAGATAATTCCAGTAACAGGTAAATTATCTTATCAGTAAGGATTTACATGATTATTTAGTGGGGAAGTTGCTTTAACTACCATTGTCTCAATTAGATAGGGAGTATCTGGCTCTGACCTTTCAGAGTTTCAAGGTTGACCAGCCTTCCAGGTTCCTTGTCCACACTTTTCTAATTAGTGAGATAATGATTGGTTTCCAGCATCTCCCATTTCTTTCCTCTAAAAATATCTTGCAGACTAGAAATAAACATATAAGAACAGAAAATTGAGACAAGCAACAATAGTTATGCTGAGAGGCAAATGAGTCAGTCTGTACTAAGTTTCTTTCTGGGCCAACAGTCCTTTGAGACCCTGTTTCAATGTCCAACAGTTTTTTGAGTCCCAATTTCAATGTCCAACAGTTTTTGACTGTACATGTCAGCAATGATATTTCAGTTCTGGTAGGTGGACAAATGGTTGCAATGCAGGTCCCACCCTCTCTGATTTGGTCCCGGGGAACCTGCATTGATGCATAGCTGCTGACTGCTAGTATGGCAAAGCGTTGTCAGCATCTTCCATCTCTGGACTGTTTCTCCTCTTGTCTTCATAGCTGGAGCATTCCTGTCAATTCCTCTCTGTTGTAGGAATTCACATGGTCTTGGAGTTGTTTTAGATCTCGACTCTGCAGTTAGTCCTTAGGCTTTGCATGCAGTGAATTTCCCTCACCTTTCTCTTGGTGAATTTTTCACACCTTTTCTCAGTGTATTTTTCCTCCTTCGCTCTTAGGCGAAAAATACCTTCTCTTCCAGATGTCCTGCGATCAGGCGCCAGATGTGGGAACCCCTTTCATGTCCTATGTGGTTCAGGGTTCTGGTTCAGGGTTTGGGTTCTGGAGGAGGCTGCACACTAAGGAAAAGAGACTAAAAAAGTATTAATTTGGTGAGATGGGGGGCCAGGCGGGAGCCTTCCTCTATTGGGAGGACTACCTACTTTTTTTTTAAAGTATAATTTTTATTGATTTCTGAGAGGAACAGAGAGTGAGAGAGAATTAAAACATCAATGATGAGAGAGAATCATTGATTGGCTGCCTGCTACATGCCCCACACTAGGCATGTTCCCTGACCAGGAAATGAACTATGACCTCCTGATTCATATGTCAACACTCAACCACTGAGCCATGTCACTCAGGCTGTAATCATACTTTTTAAGTGTTTATTTTATTTTATTTTTGCTGTTCTAATTGAGTGTTTTTCTACCTTATCTTCCAAATCACTAATTTGATCCTCTGCTTCCTCAGCCTCTTTAAATTCCTTCTAGTGTCTTCTTGATTTCAGATATGGTATTTTTCATTTCTGACTGGTCCTTATTCATGGTTTTTTTGTCCTTTTTAATACTGATGTCATCCCCACTAAGTTCCGTGTAGTTCTCATTAAGTTCTTTGTAGTTTTCACTAAATTCCTTGGGCATCCTTTTAACCATTAATCTGAACTCTGTGTCTGATAAATTGCTTACCTCCATTTCATTTAGCTCTTTTTCTGGAGAGTCCTTTTTTTCCCATTTCATTTAGGGATTATTTCTTTGTCTCCCCATTTTAGTTGTTGCTTTGTGTTTGTTTCTATGTATTAGGTAGAAATGCTATGACTCCCAGTCTTCATGGGTGGTCTTTTGTAGTAAATGTCCTGTCAGACCCAGTGGTACAAGTCTTCTGGACATCCTGAAATGGATGCTCTAGGATTGTCCCTTTTGTCACTCCTTTGGGCTCTTCTGTTGTAATTGGGTCTTTTTTAAATATATTTTTTTTATTGATTTTAGAGGGAGAGGGAAATAGGAACATCAATGACGAGAGAGAATAATTGACTGGCTGCCTTTTGCATGCCCCCCTGGGAAGTAAACTCACTTCCATATGTTGATGCTCATCCACTGAGCCACTCTGGCCAGGCATAATTTAGTCTTGATTGTTGTTTTCCCATTCTTCTGTGGAATCTTCTCTCAGGCTGGCTGACTGTGAGGCTCAACCCAACCATGTAATGTGAGCTGTTTACAGGTACAGTTGTTCTAATGCTCCACCCAGAAGTTAGTGTCCCCACTTGTACAATTGGCATGACTCCATTGATTGTTGTGCTTAAAGGATATAGACTAGCCCTGGCCAGGTGTTCAGTTGGTTGGAGCATTGCGGTTTCAATCTCAGTGAGGTGAGAAATGAGTAAAGCTGCAGGAGACCATGATCCAGGAGTCAGAATGCAGAAATCAGAACTGGAGTGAGAACTGAGAGGAAGCTGTGTGTCCCTGAATGTTCAGTGATATCTTAAGCATTAATTTCCCCATCAGTTCACTCTCTGTGACGAGAGAAACTCTGTGATCCATTTTAACCATTGTAAAGTGTGCAATTAAGTGGCATTTAGTACATTCACAATGCTGTGCAACCACCACCCCTATTCAGTTCCAAAATATTGTCATCACTCCAAAAGGAAACGCCACACTTATCAGCAGTCATTTTATATTGCTGCCTCTCCCTGGCCCTGGCAACCATTACCTATTTTTTTAAATTAAATCTTTATTATTCAGATTATTACATTTGTTTCTCTTTTTTCCCCTCCATAGCTCCCCTCCATCCGGCTCCCACCCTTCCCTCTACCCTTACCTCCCTCCCATTGACCTCATCCATAGGTGTATGATTTTTGTCCAGTCTCTCCCTGTACACCCCTCACCCTTTTCCCCCTGAGAGTTATCAGTCCACTCCCTTTCTGTGCTCCTGATTCTATTATATTCACCAGTTTATTCTGTTGATCAAATTTTTAATTCACTTAATTTTTAGATTCACTTGTTGATAGATATGTATTTGTTGTTCATAATTTTTGTCATTTACCCTTTTCTTCTTGCTCTTCTAAAAGAATACCTTTCAGCATTTCATATAATACTGGTTTGGAGTTGATGAACTCTTTTAGCCTTTTCTTATCTGTGAAGCTCTTTATCTGCCCTTCAATTCTGAATGATAGCTTTGCTGGATAGAGTATTCTTGGTTGTAGGTTCTTGCTATTCATCACATTGAATATTTCTTGCCACTCCCATCTGGCCTGCATAGTTTCTGTTGAGAAATCAGCTGACAGTCATATGAGTCCTCCTTTGTAGGTAATGAACTCTTTTTCTCCTGCTGCTTTTAATATTCTCTCTTTGTCTTTTGCTCTTGGTATTTTAATTATGATGTATCTTGGTATAGTCCTCTTTGGATTCCTTTTATATGGGGTTCTGTGTGCTTCCTGGACTTGTAAATCTATTTCTTTCACCAGATGTGGGAAGTTTTCAGTCATTATTTCTTCAAATAGGTTTTCAGTATCTTGCTCTCTCTCTTCTTCTGGCACCCCCACAATTCTGATGTTGGTACGCTTGAAGCTGTCCCAGAGGCTCCTTACATTATCTTCACATTTTTGGATTCTTTTTTTCTTCTTGCTTATCCAGTTGAGTGTTTTCTGATTCTTTATATTTCAAATTTTTGACTTGATTCTTGACTTCCTCTAGTCTGCTGTTAGGTCTCTGTATAATATTTTTTATTTCAGTCAGTGTATGTTTAATTTCTAGTTGGTCTTTTTTCATCTCTAGTTGGTCCTTTTCCATCTCTAGTTGGTCCTTTTTCATTTCCTCTTGGGTCTCGCTAACTTTATCCAACTTTTCTAGGATATTCTTGAAAAACTTTATAACCATGGTTTTGAACTCTATATCCAGTCATTTGTTTTCCTCCATTTCTTTTGTTTGTGATCTCTTCCTTTGTCTTGGCATTTTCACTATGCCGTGATAACTTCTTTTTATTTATTTATTTATTTATTTATTTTTCCTTTTTATTAATTTTTATTAATTTTTTATACATATCTCCCCATTTCCCCACTCCCTCCCAGGCATACCCCAACCCCCCAGTGTCTGTGATCATTGGTTATGCTTATATGCATGCATAAAAGTCCTTTGATTGATCACTTATTTACCTCACCTAACTTTAATTTTTCTGCTGTAATTTCACATTCTGTTTGATGCTTTATGATTTTTGTCCCCCTGAGAATTATCAGTCTACTCCCTTTCTGTGCTCCTGATTCTATTATATTCACCAGTTTATTCTGTTGATCAAATTTTTAATTCACTTAATTTTTAGATTCACTTGTTGATAGATATGTATTTGTTGTTCATAATTTTTTGGCTTTTACCTTTTTCTTCTTCCTCCTCTAAAAGAGTACCTTTCTGCATTTCATATAATACTGGTTTGGAGTTGATGAACTCCTTTAGCTTTTTCTTCTCTGTGAGGCTCTTTATCTGCCCTTCAATTCTGAATGATAGCTTTGCTGGATAGATTATTCTTGGTTGTAGGTTCTTGCCATTCATCATGTTGAATATTTCTTGCCACTCCCATCTGGCCTGCATAGTTTCTGTTGAGAAATCAGCTGACAGTCGTATGGGTGCTCCCTTGTAGGTAATGAACTGTTTTTCTCTTGCTGCTTTAATATTCTCTCTTTGTCTTTTGCTCTTGGTATTTTAATTATGATATGTCTTGGTGTAGTCCTCTTTGGATTCCTTTTATATGGGTTCTGTGTGCTTCCTGGACTTGTAGGTCTATTTCTTTTACCAGATGTGGGAAGTTTTCAGTCATTATTTCTTTAAGTAGGTTTTCAGTATCTTGCTCTCTCTCTTCTTCTGGCACCCCCACAATTCTGATGTTGGTACGCTTGAAGCTGTCCCAGAGGCTCCTTACATTATCTTCACATTTTTGGATTCTTTTCTCTTCTTGCTTTTCCAGTTGAATGTTTTCTGCTTCTTTATATTTCAAATTTTTGACTTGATTCTTGCCATCCTCTAGTCTGCTGTTAGGACTGTGTATAATATTTTTTATTTCAGTCAGTGTCTCTAGTATGTCCTTTTTCATCTCCTCTTGTGTCTCACTAAATTTATCCAACTTTTCTAGCATATTCTTGAAAAATCTTATAAGTGTGGTTTTGAACTCTATATCCAGTCATTTTTTCCCTTCCATTTCTTTTGTTTGTGATCCCTTCCCTTGTCTCAGCATTTTAACTATGTCGGGGAAACTTCTGTGTTGAATTCAGCTTTATGATACCAGACTTGCAAACCGAAGAAGCCTCTGTTGAGCTTGGGACGGGTGGAGTCTCAGGGCTTAAGGGACCACCTTGCCTTCTAGTCGGCCCCACCCTCCACGGCCCCTGAGTCTCACGTGACTGGGTAATCGCTGGAGTGGTCCTTGTGCCCGAGTGCCCGCAGTGCCTCTAGACTGCTGCCCCTCCGGCTCTCCTGTGCTCCAGTACCACACAAGTCTAGGTCCCAGGGTTTCGCGAAAAACAGGGGCTTATTGGAGTCAGAAGTGGCACAGTTGGGAGGGTCTGTCTTCCGTCCAGTCACGAAAGCCAGCGGCACAATCAGCAAGCTGTCCTGTGCGCAGTGCCTTGCGCGCCACCAGGCCTTTGATCTTTTGCGACTCCCCTAAATTTCCGTGCACCTATCCCTTTTCACAGTCCAAACTCCCCCCTTATGAGTGTCGGCTGGATCTGGGGTTTAGTGTCGTAGGATAAGGGGTTCAATGCCTTTGAGAGTCTCCGTTTCCCTCCCGCCAGAGAAAGCCAGCCAGGCACTCCGGCACACGCTCTCTCCACGCTCGCATGTCCGTACCTCCGCTTTTTGCAGTTCCTCTGGGTCTCTGTGAGCCCCTCTCTTTCCCTCTAGTTGTACAACTTCCTCTCAGCCAGCTTTCCTGTGGTTCTGGATGATGTCTGTTCTGTCTTTTAGTTGTAGTTTTGAAATTGTTGTGCGAGGCAGCAGTGTAGGTATTTACCTATGCCACCATCTTGGATTCTAAGTGATAACTTCTGTGTTGGATTCAGCCTTATGATATAAGAGTTGCAAAACTGGAAAAGCCTCTCTGTTGGGCTTGTGATGGGTGGAGTATCAGGGCTTAATGGACCGCCTTGCCTTCCAGTCGGCCCCGCCCTCCATGGCCCCTGAATCTCACGTGATTGGGTAATCGCTGGAGAGGTCCCTGTGTGCACACACTCTCTCGCAGTGCCTCTAGACTGCTGCCCCTTCCGGCTTCCCTGCGCTCTGGGACCATATGAGTCTGGGTCCCCAGGCTTTCGTCCAAAACTGGGGTTTAGTGGAGTTAGAAGTGGCACAATTGGGAGGGTCTGTCTCCCATCTACTCGTGAAAGCCAGTGGCACAATCAGCAGTCGGTCCTCTGTGCGCAGTGCCGTGTGCGCCACCAGACTTCTGATCTTTTGCGACTTCTCTAAATTTCCATGCACTTCTCCCTTACAACAGTCCAAACTCCCCCATATGAGTCCCAGCCGGACATGGGGTTTAGTGTTGTAGGATAAGGGGTTCAATGCCGTTGGGAGTCTCCGTTTCCCTCCCGCCAGAGAAAGCCATCCAGGTTCTCCGGCACCTGCTCTCTGCACGCACGCGTCTCCGTACCTCAGCTTTTAGCAGCTCCTCTGGGTCTCTGTGAGCCCCTCTCTTTCCTTCTAGTTGTAGAATTTCCACTCAGCCAGCTTTCCTGTGGTTCTGGATGATGTCCGTTCTGTCTTTTAGTTGTAGTTTTGAAATTGTTTTGCGAGGCAGCAGTGTAGGTGTTGACCTATGCCACCATCTTGGATTCTCCCATTATCTACTTTTTGTTTAAGTATTTACCTATTATGGACATTTGTATGAACAGAACCACACCACAGGTGGTCTTTTGTGCCTGATTTCTTTCACTTAACAGAATGTTTTCAAGAGTCAGCCATGTTGTAGCATGTATTAGTATTTCATTCCTTTATATGGTTGGATAATACTTTATTGTGTGCAGAGACTATATTTTGTTATCTATTCATCAGATGGTGGACATTGGCTGGGTTCTACCTTTTGGCTATTGTGAATACTGCTGCTATGAGCATTCATGTGTATGAGTTGTCTGAATGCCTGTTTTCAATTCTCTTAGATATGCACCTATGAGGGGAATTGCTGGTCCATAGAATAATTGTATGTTTAACTCTTTGAGAAATGGCCACTCTATTTTCCACAGCAATGGCACAATTGTACATTCCTTCCAGCAATACACAGGTGTTCCAATTTCTGCTCTCCTTGCAGTCCTCCTGTCGAGCCAGCAGGAACACAGTGAGCGGCTACTTCCTCGCAGGCCGGGACATGACATGGTGGCCGGTGAGTGCACCCTGACTCCTCCCACTCCTTTTATTGGGGCCATATCTGACCTCCAGGTCAGCCAGCACCTGCATCCTTGAGGTAACTGCCCAGTCCAGTTTAAGCAGGTGATGATGGGGCAGGCTGAGGCTGTCAGGGGGTCCCCAAGCTGGGAGTATAGGAGTGGGGTCCTGGAAATTGTATGAAGAGCGGGGATTTTGGAATCTGGGTGGCTCACAGCTGATTCCTTTTCCTCTCTCCCCACCAGATTGGAGCCTCCCTCTTTGCCAGCAGCGAGGGTTCTGGCCTCTTCATTGGACTGGCCGGCTCAGGCGCAGCTGGAGGCCTGGCTGTGGCAGGCTTTGAGTGGAATGTGAGCTCCCAGAGAGTGGGTGAGGGGTGTGGGAGAGCACAACCATCCTGCAAGGCCCTGGATAGGGGATCCACTGGAGTCCACACCTCGATGGCCAGAAGGGCACCTCCTAGGAACTTAGGTCTGCTAGTGTCCAGCTGTGTTCTATGCAGTAGTGTTCCTGGGGAAGTCTGCTCTTCAGAATGCCAAAATGCTATACAAACCAGCAGGAAGGCAGCTGCTAGCCTTGGCTCAGGCCATCTGTTTACAGAGGAACAAGGAGGGGAAGAGGCTGGCCTGAGTTCTCCTGGCAAGTCAGGCTTCCAGACCCCTGGTCCCCATTTCTCCTATGGAGCAGGGCTGTGGGCCTGTGCCCATGGTCCTCACCCTGCCTCTGTCGCCCGCAGGCTACCTATGTGCTGCTGGCCCTAGCGTGGGTTTTTGTGCCTATCTACATCTCCTCGGAGGTAAGTCTGCTCCTGGAACCTTGCAGCAGTTTCCCTTGGGTTGGGGCCTTAGTTCTAATTGGTGGTGGTGATGGGTATGACCCTCTGACTTTACTCACAAGTTGTCAAACTCTCCAAACTGTGTTTATTACAGCCTTTATTAACATTCCTATCAACCCAGCAAAGCAGGGTTCTGGATATCAGCCTGGGTACCTTCTCTGCTGGTTTGCATGCTGCAACTTAAGTGTCCACACCTCAGTGGCCAGAGGGACACTCCCAGCAACTTAGGTCTGCCAGTGTTCAGATGTGTTCTATGCAGCAGTATTTCTGGGGCACACAAGCCACACACCTGGACAGCACACCTGAATGGCACATCGGGGTGGCACACCTGCATGTTACACCTGAGCTGCACACCAAACTGGCACACCTGGGCTGCGTAACTGAGTGGCACACCTAGGCATCACTGTCCTTGCCTCTGTCCACATTTTTAGCCCCAGCTGAGCAGTCACTAAGTCTAGGGGATCCCATTTCCTGCATGTCTCTCAGTCTGTCCCCTGCTCTGCCCCTCACAGTCACCTTTTCCATTCAGCCTCACATAACTCATCTGTTTTTGTCCTATCAGCTTCTTCTGAGCCTGTCCCTCTGTCCCCATCAGCAGCCCGTCCAATCCATTCCTCATGTCAGTCTTGAGCAGCCCACACAAGCCTGCCCGTCATTCCTCAGCCTGAAACCCTCAGAAGAGATGAAACCCTTTGCCTGGAGCTCAGTACTCAGTGTGGACCCGGGCCTGCCTTGAGCAGCTCCCAACCTGAGTGCTGTGCGGTCTCAGGAGAGTGACCCTGTCTGGCCTCCCCAGATCGTCACTATGCCCGAATACATCCAGAAGCGCTATGGAGGCCAGAGGATGTGCATGTACCTGTCTGTCCTGTCCCTGCTGCTGTCTGTCTTCACCAAGATATCGGTGAGCCGCCCCACCTCAGCTTCTAGCCAGCAGAGCCTGGGCACACCCCACACTGGGAGCCCCCAAATGACCTGACGTTCTCTCATCTTGTTTAACACCCAGTGAAACTGAGCCCGAAGAGAGACAATGCTGGCCTTGGTCACACAGTGAGTTTGTGACAACTGGTCCATGGCCCCCAGAGTGGGAGCTCAGCAGCCAGCATAGTTGGGGGAAGAATGTAGGTTCTATGACTCCTGACTCACTTCTCCTCAGTGGTGCTCACCTCCTGGGCCTTCTTCAGGTTGGCTCTGGGCCTGGGAAAACCCAGACATGCCATGGATTTTGTGGAGGGAGTGGAGGCCTCACTGGTCAGCCAGGAGCTGCAGGCAGCGTTCCCTGGAAATGCGGGCCTGGGAGAGTGACTGCTCCTCAGTGGCCTTGGGGCGCCCTGGGACTGGCCTGGGATTAGTCTGGGGCGCCCTGGGACTGGCCTGGGATTAGCCTGGGGTGCACTGGGACTGGCCTGGGGCGGTCTGGGATTGGCTTGGGGCAGCCTAGGGTCCACCAGGACCACATGGGCTCTGACTGGGGATCTGACCTGGCTTTTGATCTGGCTCCCCCCACCTTGGGCCTGGGGACAGTGGTTGGCAGCCTTCTGCACACCTTGGGCCTTGTCTGGGCCTGCCTCTACTGTGCACCTACAGGTCAACTCTGGGGGCCTCAGAGCATCTTGTTCTTGTGCAGGTTTCCAGGACTTGTTAACAAGCAAGCATTGCTCTGCCTTTCAAAGATGAGGTGCTCTCAGAATATCATGAGGTTTCTGGCTCAAGGTTTCCCTTTGGAGACTAGAGGGAGCTGCTCTGTACTGTGCTGAAGGTCCAGTTTAGAATTTCCCACACATGGGCTTCCTCTCAGGGCACATCCCCGGCTCCTGTGCCAGCACCTCTCCTGGGACCAGAGGCTCAGAAACATAAGACCCTGGCCCCTGCTCTGAGGTGCACGAGAGGCCGCGCTCCAGTTTCTACCAAACAAACCTGTGTGCCATCTGGCTGTGGGGCTGCCATGTCCGCCCTGGCCAGAGCACGACAGTGAGGGGTGAGGCTGGAGGTGCTAATGGTCAGGGGTCCAAGTACCAAACGGTGCTGAGGGTTAGGCACATAGTGGCACAGTCAGGCTGGAGTTAGTGCCTCCTGCTCCTCCCAGAGCACAGGCCAGAAGGTGGGAGCAAGAGAAGGGAGGCCCCTGGACCAGCAGCGGCCACGCCCTGGGGCTAAGGGATTCTTTCTTTCTTTCTTTCAAACATATTTTATTGATTTTTTACAGCGAGGAAGGAAGAGGTTATAGAGAGTTAGAAACATTGATGAGAGAGAAATATCCATCAGCTGCCTCCTGCATACCCCCTACAGGGGATGTGCTTGCAACCAAGGTACATGCCCTTGACCGGAATCAAACCTGGGACTGCTGAGTCTGCAGGCTGATGCTCTATCCACTGAACCAAACCGGTTAGGGCTAGGGGGTTCTTTCAACCCCCGTTTCAGCCTGTGGTAGTCTGTGGTAAGGTTTGTGTCTCACACTCAGAACCACCAAAATGGGCGGCTTGGGTGGGACTTCCAGAATGAGAAATGGTTAAGTGGGAGGTCCTCAAGACTTTCTTGTCCTGCAGCCCCAGTTTATAGATGAGACAATTGAAACTTAGACAGTGGCTGCACTTGCTGAAGGCCATGCTGAGTCAGGCAGAATCACAGTTAGAACCCAGGCCTCTGCTTTCTAGGCCCGGCCTGACCACTGCCTGCTGTGCCAAAGCAGCCACAATGGGATACTTCAAGCTCAACTTCGTGATGAGGGTGACTCAGTTAACCCAGCTATAAGATGGGGAGCAATCCATTGACGTCAAGGCTGGGGTTTCAGCACTGATGCTGGGGTTTTCCAGATGAAGCAGAGAGGGAGGGGGCTAGAGCCCTGGCTGGTAGCCCTGGGTGGAAGCTGTTTGCAAGCCCATGCCTAGCTGGCCTCCAGAGGCCCTGACCTCCCTGGGCTGAGCCAGGCACTGCACTCCCAGGACCCATCCCAGATGCAGCCTGTCTAGGAAGAGACCACAGGGCCTGCCTGCTGTGACCCCTCCAAAAGGACCCTAGTCCACTGAGAGAACACGCGACGTCAGGGTGCAGAGAGCACCACTGACCCTCACACGGGGCTGAGGGAGCCAAGGTCCAGTTCCATCACGGTGTGGCTCTGGGTCTATCTACGCTCTGGAAAGTAGGAAATCTTGGCATGACACATCAGGCCACTTGGAGTCAAGGCCAACTGAGCATACACGGTTCTTCACAATGCAGCCCCTGCTACGTCAGTGACTTCACCGCTCCCTCTTCTCCTTGTTGAACCTGGCATTCCAGCATGGCCTCCTTGCAACCTCCTGAACATGCCAGGCATGATCCTGCTTCAGGGCCTTGGCACTTGCTATGGTCGCTGCCTGGAACCTTCTTTCCCACATGGCTCACTTCCTGACTTGTCTCAAGTCTTTCAAAGATCACCTTCACCAGGAAGGCTAGCCTACCCAGCAGGTCTGGACTCCCTGACCTGCTCCCTCTTTTCCATCCATGTACTATCTTGCAATATGCTGTACAGTTTGCTTAGAATGTCTGTAGTCGCCCCCATTTTTTCTTTTTGTTCATTGATGTATCTCCAGTGCCACTTAATGGGAATGAATGATAATATATGCCAGGGATCAGCTATTTTTATTTGTTTTTGGTAGAGGGCAAGTAGTAAATATTGTGGCTTTGCAGGCCACATGCAAAATAGTTGACCCTCTAAAAACTTGGGTTTGAACTGTGCAGGCCCACTGCTACATGACTTTTTAGTAACTACGCAGTTGGCTCTCCATTTCCTGGGTTTTACATCCACGATTGAGAGTCCACAGATGTGGAGGGCCAAGTGTATGGATTCTTCTTACTCCACATATATCAGGGACTTGAGTGGCAGTGGACATAATGTCTGCGGGGTCCTGGAATCAATCCCCAGCAGGTACCGAGGGACTGGAGTTAAGTCTCAGGGGATCAAAAGTTATAGGTGGATTCAGGACCCCTAGTCCCCAAGTTGTTCAAGTGAGAACAACAACATCAGTGGGCATGGCTATGGATTGGTCTGTTGCCTCGGGGCCATCCCTGACACAGTTCATGCACTGCGGTGTGCCAGGCCCAGGCTGAACCTGGGCGATGATCTCTTTTCTGGCTCTCAGGGAGCTTTCATTCCAGACAGATGAGATAAGTAAACAGCCGATGCAATCTCTAAACAGTGAATGTGCGACAAAAGCAGCGAAGGCTGGGCTTCGGTCTAGAGTGGGAGATGAAAACTTGGGGTTTGCAGTAGCTGAGGATATGACTGGAGATGCAGCCGCAGTGGGGAGTGGGGAGCAGGGAGAAGTGATGGCAGGGCTGCCCAGGTGGCTTTTACTCTGCATGCAGCATCCAGGTTTCCCTGGCACCAGCCATGCACAGAAAGGTGGTGCAGTGTGTGTGTGTGTGTGTGTGTGTGTTGGGGGGACAGGGACCGAGGTGATGGGAAGGGTAGAGGGGGCGGCTAAGGTGGAAAGTGATGAGAGCATTCTCGATGGGACTGTCCTGCACCTGTGGCTGGTGGTCTGGTGCAGGGGGTGTGCCAAAGAGGAGGGTTTCTGCAACCCTGAGGGATGGTTATGGCCCCGGTGAGATGGGCCAGGTGTGGGAGCGGAGGACACTCAGGATAATCTGGGGGGAAATCACCACACCAGCTTCTCTGCTACCACATGTGCAGGGGGCACATGCTCGCTCCTGGGGAACCTGGGCCCAGTAGATCTGCCCAGTCATGGGGAGCTCGGAGACAGCCCTCTCACTGCTGGGCCTCGCTCCCTGTCCCTCTGTGTCCTGGGCTCTGGGTTTTTTTTTTTCAAGCTCCATGAGATGGTGCCACAATGGGGTCTGCTAGCTCTAGGGACCTGGGAACTCAGGGTCCCCAGGGCCAGCCCAGCGAAGGCTGCAGCCACGGCCCAGCCTGGAGACAGCAGGGCTTTGGGCAGCGTGTTTCCCTCCATAGTGCGCCTCCTTGTGGCAGAACCAGGTCAGGACACTCACCTGGTAGGACAGCTGAGCCTTAGAGATTCTCAGAATAAAGCGTGTGGCACTGGGTAGGTGTGCCAGGCACCAGCGGGCACTGCCTGGGGAGAGGGCCTTCCCAAGTGGCAGGGTTTCTGAAGGGAGAGGGAAAGCCCTGTGGGCGGAAGGCATGGTGTGGGCACCACCAGGCCTCACACTTGGGGAAGAAGTAACAGGAAGTGGCAAGGATAGTTGGCGAGGGGTGAGTTTGGGGTCAGATCACAGAGCAGCCCCCAGAGCGGGTCCTGAGTGAGGGGGGGCCAGGGGCTCTGCCCAGCAGACCTGGCTAGCCTGTGCCCTTGAGAGGGGCCTTCCTTTAAGCCTCCTGTCCCTGCTGCTGTCCTTGCCTCTATCTGCCTTTCCCACCCCAGATCGACCTGTACGCGGGGGCTCTGTTTGTGCACATCTGCCTGGGCTGGAACTTCTACCTGTCCACCATCGTCATGCTTGCCATCACCGCCCTGTACACCATCACAGGTACAGTGCCAGGCCCGGTTGGGGGGCATCCTGGAGGGGTCCTGACTGCTGGGCTGGCAACGGTGCCTGAATCTGAGAGGCCAGCAGAGCCCACAGGCATGAGCAGGAGGCAGGGCCACCTTCCCCTAAACTCCTGGACAGTTGTAGTCTGGCTGTGCTGGCCCAGCTTCCTGCTCCCACCGCTCACCCACCCGGGAAAGGGCAGGGCCTGGATGTGGAGCAGTAGGCCCACTCGGAGCCCTGGAATCGCTTCCCGGTCTCTGCTCCCTCAAGACCAGGCCTTTCCAGCTCCCTCTCTCTGCCACAGGAGGCCTGGCTGCTGTGATCTACACCGACACCCTGCAAACACTCATCATGCTCGTGGGGGCTGTCATTCTGACAGTCAAAGGTGAGGGCTACTGATTGGCAGGGCTGCCCAGCAGCACGCCCTTTGGGGCCTGGGCATTGGTGTTGGTCGCAGAGCTGGCTCAGGACTTGAGGGTGAGGCGGGACCCAGGGCGGATATGCAGATGCAAAATGAGGCCACAAACCTACCTGGGTGTCTGCTTCGATTGTTAAGAGCCAAGTACAAGAGCCTCAGAAGCGCTGGGCAAGGCGGAGGAGAGCAGGGCGAGGCAGACCTGGGCTCTGGGGGACTCATTTCTGGAAGTATGTAAGCAGAGCCAGGACCCCCACAGAGGGTGGCCATGGGCCTTTAAAGTTTCTTCCAGACTCAGGCGCCCGATCCCATGGTAACTTCTGCCTCTTGCATTGTGTTTGTATCTTTGCTCTAAGCACTCACCCCAGCCTGGCCTGGGCTCCAGGAGGCAAGGATGCTGGGGCCCAGAGTCTGGGCAGCAGATGTCCCACGTGGGAAAGGTGGGGAGTAGGGCCTGGGTTCTCCTGTGTCCAGGCATCTGTGCATCCTCTCAGACTAGGGGCCTGAGACCCTAGAACCTACTGCAGGCGAGAGGCCTGGGCAGCCTGGCCCAGTCTGCACAGCGGGCAGTGACTGCAGACAATTAAAGCCAGGGCTGGGCCACGAAGGGCTGACCCTGAGGTAGACAGGAACAGTGAAGGGTGAATGTGGTCTGGGCTTGAGGCCCAGCTGGCTGGCCCTGTGGCCTTGTCATGCCGGTCCCTGTCCCCCGGGACCAGGTTCCTTTCTCAAGCCGTGTCACTGCCAGCCACTCTCTGCCCTGCCTCCTTCAGAAGCCCCCGAGGCAGGACTTTAACACTTTACACTCCTCTGAAGGTCCTTACATGCTAAGAAAAAGTACTTTTGCTTCCCTGAATTGAGAATTTAAAGCCCTTGCCCATGGCCAACCAGCATCAGAGGCCATAGGACCAAATGCTCATTTAATGGTATTTAAATACATAGAAAACAGCCGTGGGGATTTCCCTCTGCAGAGAGCCCTCCCCTTTTGTGCTCTGCCCGATGCTGGGAAGGTGAAGTGGGGAGGCCAGCTGGACCTACAGGAAGTTCCCTGTGAGGTGAGAGCAGTGGGGGGCTGGGAGCCAGGCCACCAGCCACCAACAGTCCCATCCTGCTCCGATCCGAACAGCTTTCGACCAGATCGGCGGGTATGAGCAGCTGGCAGCGGCCTACGCCCAGGCCATACCATCCAAGACTGTTGCCAACACGACCTGCCACCTGCCACGTGTGGATGCCATGCACATGTTCCGAGACCCCTACATGGCGGACCTCCCGTGGACCGGAATGACCTTCGGGCTGACCATCATGGCCACCTGGTACTGGTGCACTGACCAGGTGGGTGTCAACATCGTTGCCTGTGGCCTTCTTGCCTTCCAGGGTGGCCTGCAGGTCCGATGGCCCATCGGAACACCCACACGGGCCTCGGCTTCGGTGGAGGCCAGGCACAACCTGGCTAGGGGTCCTTGTGGTCCCGAGGGGTCTGCACCCTCTGTCTGGAATCGGACGAGGCCCACTGGCCACCGCCCGGCCTGGCCTTCAGGTGTTTCGACTGGGACAGTTTGGAGTACGGGATCCCCAAGGGACTGGGACGCAGGTTGGTGGCTAGCCTCGGACTCCCGGGGTCTGGCAGTGTGTGGGGCATGAGACTGCCCTTGGCCTGCCAATAATGGGAACCCACTTTCCTGGTAGAGCTCTGGGCGCCTTCAGCAGTAGGGCAGTATGGCGGAGGTCCTGGGGTCCTCGATGGCCGTGGGAAGCCATCTTTATCCCTGGTCTCCAAGACAGGGGCTCCACGATGGTGGTCCTGGGAGGGAGAGAAAAAAAAGATGACATCCGAGAGCACCCACTCCCGAGGGCTCTGCCAGCGGCTGCAGCTACATGCTTGCAGCTGGTCGCCTGACAGCTGGTTTCTTTACTTTGTGTCCCAGCTCCCAGATGTCCGGTAGGAATAACCGCCTTTTGTGGCTGTGATACGGCAAGTGCGGTTCCTTGCTGTCTGTCCCGCTTCTGCACCCTGTAAGCAGCTGCCAGCGAGGTTCTGGTGCACAGGGGTGGGCCCCTCAGAGCCTACCTCCAGGTGACCTCACAGCCGCTACCCCTGTCTGAGTGGAAGCAGACGACAACAAAAGGCAGCCGCGCCTTAGCAGGCACAGACCTATGACTGTGCCACTGCACCCGATCAAGAGGGCCCCATCCTGGGAGTGAGGCACCAGGCCCCAGGGCCAGCCCAGTATCACTGTGGGCCAATGGGGACACCTCCCCTGTAGGGGAGGTTCAGTGAGCCCCGTTCCCAGGCTGGACCACTGAGGCCCAGAAGGCAGGATTAGGACTGTGCCCACAGGGAGGGATTTCTCCTAGGGCCAGGGCTGCCTGTCCCGCGTGGGGCTGCTCAGGGCTCTCCCAGGCCCAGCAGCAGGTGCTCAGTGAGTTTGCTGACAGACCTTCCCAGGGCTGTGACAGTGGGAAGCGATCCATGTTGGGAGAAACCCTGGGAGGTCAGTCCTGTTTCCCCAGATTCCCACGTCGGCCTCACCCCAAGCGTGGGCCCCCATGGAACACTGCTTTCATGGCAGGTTTCGTCCAGCTCTCCTGGGAGGGCTGAGGACACGCCTGAGGGGTGAGGGCTAGATGAAAGCTGGCCATGGGGAGTATGTGGCTGAGCCGGCCAGTACCCCGGGCACCTCTCATTTCCTCCCTACTCAGCTCATGCCTGGCGCAGTGCTGGCACGTCTGGGCAATATCATTCAGGGGATTTCTCATGAAGGCCAAAGGCTGACCTTGAGGTCAGGGCTGAATGGGCCCCCTCTAGAAAGAGGGCTATCCGGGGAGGCTGAGGCGGGATGCCACCAGCATTGGTGGCTCGCAGCCTGGCCTCAGCCTTACCTCCCATCCTCCTCTTGCCTACTCTGGGCCTGCAGGGGGCAGCCAGGTTTGGTCCAAAGCACCCACAAGGCAGGGATGGGTACACTGGGTCCCACCTGTCTGGACCTCCTGGGCTTGCTCTGCTGTGATCCACACTAGCTCGTACTTGTGGACTTCGCAGGACACCTGGAGGACTAACTCCACTCAGTCCAAGGCCAAGATGCCCCTTCAAGATGCCCAGTCTGGTCAATGCCAGATGGCAGCTCTGTGTGCTGTGACCAAGGGTACTTCTCATTTCCTTCCTTAGACTTTTTTCACTGTCTTCTAGCTCCTCCACAGGCACGAGCTACACTTTTGTGATTAGAAACAAACAACCAATAGCATAGGAGGCCTGGCTGCCCCAAGCCTCAGTTTCCACCTGCAGATGGCTGAGAGCAGTGACATGCAGCCTGCCGTGCCAGGGCTCGTGTCATCACAGGGCACCAGTGGGCAGGGTCCACAGAGCCTCCTCACTGTCCAGACAGAGAAACTGAGGCTCACCGGGAGGCCAGGAAGGTTCCCAAGCCACCAGAAGCTGGTGAAGCCGGACTGACATAAGCTTGCCGTGCGTCCCGGTGCTGCCACTCCAGCACCCTGTGCCTTGTGCCATCGAGAGCCGTGCATGGAAGGAGTTGCTGGGCACTGTCTGTTAAACTAGCATGTGCTTGAAACAGCTAAAGTCTCAGCTAACCCTGCTTCTCCATGCTGGTAGTGATTTACAATGCAGACAGCAAAGGGGAATACTTATATTTAGAAGTTATAGGTGCACAGTGCTGTGAACATACGAAAAAGCACTGAAATGTACACTTTGTGGCTGAACCAAAGGTGAATTCATAGCTTAATAAAGCTGTTTTCTAAAAATGTGGTATTTTTAAAAAGTAGAATTGTAATGTGAGAGTTGGGAGGGATCTCGAAGCCATCAGTTCCCATGAGCCCTCACTCCTCCCATTCTGCAGACCTGGAAGCTGAGGCTCAGCCAGGATCTGTCCAAGGCTACCTGATGATGCCTCAGGCAGATCTAGAACTGGAAGCTTCCCCAAACCACAGGTCTGAAAGCTCCTGACCTCAGCCAGTGACACAAAGGAGTTGCTGCCAGGCTCCTGGCATGTGTGTGAACATGCCAGCCACTCTTGTGAGGGTACAGGTGCTGGGGGAGTCCCCTGGTATCATCCTACCAGGGCCTCTCCAGCCCTGCCAACTGCTGAGTGGCAGGCTGGGCAGGATCCACTTTCCCTGCTCAACCAATGGGGAGATGGAGTACCTAGATAAGTACCTTGGTCCCAGTTGGTTGGGCAATCAGAATGAGCTCATCAGGTATCAGGCTTGGGCATTGGTTATCTCAGGCGGGTCTGGCACTAGTGGCTCAGCACTCCATGCCTCTCCCTGGGACTCCCCAGGAAAAGTCCTGCCACCAGGACTCACTGCCTCCATGTGTCCCCAGGTCATTGTGCAGCGGTCGCTGTCTGCCCGGGACTTGAACCACGCCAAAGCAGGCTCCATCCTGGCCAGCTACCTCAAGATGCTGCCCATGGGCCTGATCATCATGCCAGGCATGATCAGCCGTGCATTGTTCCCAGGTAGGGCTGGCACCAGGGCTGGGCCGGGGCTGCAGAGGTTACCAGGAAGAGTGGCATAGAATGAATACGACCTGTTCCCTGCACCGGGGTGGGGAGGGGGAGGCCGGAAGGAGAGTGGTTCCCAGGACCACAATCAAAGGGATCCACACGGAGGTGGCTTGACACAAGCTCCTCCCCCTGAGGACCACTTGCTGTGTGCCTCAAAGTAAAGGAATGCCTCTTTGCCACTGCCACTGACTTCCTGTAACACATGGGTGTGAAAGTCGGTTCCATTCAGTGCCAGTGCTGCAGAGGCTGCCTTTAGGGGAGACTGGGGCCAAGGTCCCTAGCATTGCTGTGTGCGCGTGCGTGCGTGCAGGTCGTGGATGGTTCCTGCCCACTCCCTACCCCATTCATCAGGGAGCCCAGCAGAGGGCTGCTCTGGGTGCTCAGGCCCAGGGAAAGAGGCTCCTAGACTCCGGTGCAGAGACCCTAACCCACCTGTGTGTTCTTGTCCATGGAGCAAAAGGCCTGCATCTTCCGCAGAGTACTCGCATCTTCTCTCTCCCGACCCTGGGCCCACGGTGAACCACACAGGGGCTCCCCAAAGGTCCTGTGGGTCATGTGGGGGGCACTCAGCTGTCGGTGAGGGGGCTGGGTTGGCCCATTGGCTACTTGCTCTGAGTGGCGCCTCCGGAGAGGGGTCAGGTGCCCCCTCACCTCAAAATACTCATCTGACATAGAAGAGGAAGCCATCGAGGGCCGCCGTGGGCCATGGCCAAGGCCAGAGCTGCCTGAGAGGCTGTCCTGGTCACTGAGGGTCACGTAGTCGTCATCGTCATCCTCGTCCTCCTGGTCCAGGCCGTTGGGGATCCCCACACACTCGCCACCAGGGTCACCCTGGGCCACTGACAGCTGCCGCCGGGGTGGGGCAGGGCCTGGGGCTGGGGTCCTGGGCAGCCCATGGTCTGTTCTGTTCTGCAGCACCTCCTCTTCTGGGCTCTCAGGGGCCCAGCCGGCATCACTGCCATCCTGGGCAAGCACGTCTGCCACAGGGACTGTCCGGGGCTTGGGCACCGGGGGCTCTGGCTTGGGGTGCCCCTGGGGGAGGCCGTTCTTGGCTGAGAGACCGTCGCGGGGCGTGCTGGGCTCCGAAGCGGGGCTACAGTCCTGGCTCTGCCTCCACAGCTGGACGCCCGCCTGGGAGGTATCTCGGATCTTGATGCGGTTGATCTGGTTGGGCTGGGGGTTCCAGATGTTGGGGTCGATGATGTTGATGTAGCCCAGGATGTCGCTGCCTGGCTCTGGGTCCGGCTCCACCCACGTGGGCAGGTATTCGAACATGTTGGCCCGCTCTAAGTTGAGCAGCCCCGGGTGGATGGGCAGGGGCGGCTCCGGGAGGTCCCCCGGCTGCTCGGCCAGCCCTGGGCGGCGCAGTCCCGGGGGCCTCTTGATCTCCTGCTTCTCCGAGGCGACCTTGGCGATCTCCTCGGCGCTCTTAGCCTTGACCAGTGCATACTTAGGGTTGACGAGCTTCTTGGCCACAGTGCCAGAGGGCGCCAGGGGGACCAAGGCGGGCAGCACGATGGGCTCGGGCTCTGGCTCCTTCTCCATGGGGATGCCCTTGAGGCTGACACCGTGCGAGGTGAGATACAGCTCCTGGAACTGCCGGTCAAATGTCTCCACCACTTGGCCTGACAGCACGGAGATCACGTTGCGGTCGGTTCGGGCAGCAGACCAGGTGAAGCTGCAACACAGGGACGGCTGCTGGTCAGCACGGGCCACTCCCCCAGGCCTGAGCCCCCACACAGGTGTCCGCACCCCTAGGCACCCACAGGCCAAGGGGCCCTGGGTAAGATTGATAAGTGAAGGGACAGAGGACGGGGCACAGCCTCAGAGCCAGACCTGACCTGGGTCCTTGCGCAAGGCACTGCCACCAAGCCCTCTCCCGGCTGCGCTCCTCTGGGGGTTACAGCACTCTAAAGGCCACTCCCAGTGCCCAGAGCTGCCCTGGACACCTGGTGTCATTCTGAGTGGCCATGGGCAATACCACCCTGCTGCCCCAGCTGGTGGGGCTGCAGAGCAGGGCCATGATGTCCCATCTTGGCCACACACCCCACCTCCAAGCTGGTGACACCTCTAGGCTGGAGCAAGTCTCAGACAAAAGCCCTCCGATGCCTCTTTCTGGAGAGCTCGATGGTGTGCGGGTATGACCCAGCCCAGTTCACACCTCAGCAGTTTGGGGGTCAATGAACTGGAATAACCAAGGTGTCATAAGGCAGGATTAAGGGCAGAAACTAGCTGGGATCCAGAGCCACCTCTTCCCCAACCCCAGAAAGCCAGAAGTCACCTGTAGGAGCCACAGACAGCCCGGTCTCCATCCACAAACATGAACTTCTGGGCCAGGGCGCCCTTGAATTTGGTGGCTGACCTTGTGAAGAACTCTGTTCCCCCGCTGCTCCGTACCCTGAGATTCTGGGGGGGGACAGGAGAGAGAGTTACATGACCACAGCGCTGAGCTCACTGAGGGAGGCCAGCAATCTCTGCCTGGGCTTTAGGGGCTTTGGGGGAGTTTGGACAGGGAAGGCTGAGGCCTGGGGAAGGAGCTGTGTGGGACTGCAGTCTAGAGCCTGGGTGGGAAGATCTGGGATGTAAGTTGGACAGGAGGGTGGGGCACAGCCTGAAGGTGTTGTAGAGCACGCCCAGGCAGGACAAAGCTTGCAGCCAGGGTGGGGAATGCTGCTCAGGCTCAGGTGGGAGCAAGGTCTTGAGAGGAGGGATGTGGGCACTTCAGAAAAGTCCCTGTGGCGGCGGGGTTGCGCAGCGAGGTGGGTGGGGCCTGCCCTGTGGGGTCTGTACCCTCCCCCTGGGTCTCTCACATGCTGTCTGTCGCTGATGGTGCCCACTCGCCCAGACGCATGCCTGTACCCAGGAGCAGTTCTGCACATGGTTCAGTCCCACTCCTCATGGGCAGCACTGTCTGGCTTAGGAGCAAGCCAGAGGCCCTGAGAGACCATGAGAGGGGTGGGGAGACCCAGACAGAGGAGGGGGTCCCTCGGAGTCACGAGCAGTGCCTCCTGCCCAAGTCCACGGCCGGGCCACTTCTGCTCATCTCTGGACTCTGGACATGAAGGTGCCTCCCTGTGGAGTCTGTGGCTCCACCCACGGCCTCTGGGTCTGGGTGTGTGACACATCTCAGACCCCTGGGCACTGCACACCCTCCTCTCCAGGAGGCCGCTCTATCTGAGGGACAGCTGTGAAAAGTCATTGGTGGGCAGGATAAGCCTGGCTGAGAACTAGAGTTGAGGGAAGGGCTGGGGGCCCTGACTCCTGAAACATTACCTCATGTGGGCCAGGCCCCATGGGGTGGGCACTGCCACTCCCCCTCCCCCACCTCGTATCAGCTCCCAGGCCTGCTTCCAGGGTGGCGTGTTGGAGATACGGGCCTGGGGCCCCCAGAGCGTCGACTCAGGAGGCCTGTGGTCAGGCTGGGATTTCCTAGTTCACACAAGCCTAGTGAGTCCAACATCTGCCCAGGCAGGTCTGCGTGGCCCTCGAGGCAGGTCCCTCCTGAGGGGCTCCATGCTATCTGCGACTCCTGTTGCCCTCACGCTCACCAATCCCCACCGAGGTCCGAGCTGCAGACAGAACAGACTGTGACGAGGACCCCGCAGGGCAGGGCAGAACTTGAGCTGTGAGGGGCTGAAGGTTGGCATGTGGAGGGCAGGAAGAAGGGCAGGGGCAGGGCAGGGCTGGCACTGCAGACAGGAGCACGGGCTGGTGACAAGTCTGTTTAAGACACACAAGGACTTCAGGGGTGGTGGTGTGCACTGGAGCCTGTGGAGTGGGCTCAGCTGGTGCTGGTGGCAGGCCCTACACCTGCCAAAGCGCCAGACTCCACCTGTGGGAGTCGAGAAGTTAGAGCTGGCACCCAGCAGAGGCTGCATGGTATGAACAGAGAGCTGGAGACAGAGGACAAGGGGGGGCTGTGGGCAGGGGAGGTGGGCTGTGTTCAGGCAAGGGCAACAGAGAAGTGATGGGTCTGAGACTCGAGTTTGCCCTCCGCTCTGCCCACGGCCTCTAGGTGTGACACGTCTCAGACCCCTCTGCTTGGGTCGAGGGGCAGGTCCCCATGGACCCCACCTGGCCAGGGGACGAACAGTTGTCTTGTTGGGCCCAATCGAGAAGGCAAGTAAATCTCTGTGCCCAGGGCCAGTTCCTCTGCCCCAGGCCGCCAGCTCAGCTGGAAGCTGGCCACAGCCCAGGACAATTAGTGCTCGTGACTTTGTACCCAGCACAGGGCACGTTCAGGACCAGAAATCGGGAGCAAAGATCCTGGAGGCGGTACAAGGCCTTCCTTGTCACCTGTGCCCAACCACAGCCTGCTCCACAGCTCCTGTGGGCTCCAGGCCCAGCACTCTGTGCACCAGGGCCTCAGCCCCTGCTCCCAGGAGAGCCAGCCACTGCCTTGATGCCCCTCCCAGTGTCTGCCCCACCTACCCCACCTTGTGCAGATGGAGGGCTCAGCTCAGCACCTGCATCTCCAAGTGGCTCAGCTCTGTGCGAGAGGCATCAGATTTGTTGTGTGACCCTAATCAGGTCTCTGGTCCTCTCTGGGCTTTGGTTTCCTTGCCTGCATGCTGGGGACAGGCCTCGAATCTAAGGCCCATTGGCCTGGGGGTCAGTGGCAGGCGAGGGCCTTGTGGCAGCTGCCACTCCTTCTCCCCCGCCTCCTATCAGCTCCCAGGCCTGCTTCCTGGGCGGGCCCACCCCATGGGGCCTGGCCCACATGAGGTAATGTCTCAGGAGTCAGGGCTTGGGGGAGCAGCGGAGGCTACTACAAAGCTGCATTGTCTCTGAGCCATGACACCCCTGCTGAGGACACAGTTGCCAGGGGGAGGCCAGGGGGCCACTTGGAAGAATGGCCACTGGGCTGGCCTGAGCAGGTGCTCCAGGCAAGTCCTTGGACTCTGCCTGGCGCTCAGTGGGTGCCCCACACATGCAAGGTGACAGGTAGGCTGTGACTGCGAGTGCTAGGGTGTGATCCCTTCCACTGAGTGAAGGGGATGGGGACAGGTGGGGAATCCACACAATGAATCAGAAAGTATCTGGAATGATATGGATGAGGGTTCCGGGAAGCCAAGACTGTCAAGCTGTCTATGACGGCCAGGCGGCTCAGAGGAGGGACTCACCCACAGTGCCCTATTGGCACCCAACCCTGGATTGAGGAAAGCCTCTAGGTGGACCGTGGTGACTTCTGCCCACACTCTGAAGGGGCCTGCTGGCATCTCTTGGGCCTGAGGAGTGGGGAGGCCCGTGGGAGTGCTGTGATCAGGCCTGGACCCTGACAGCAATTAGGTCAGATGTGCAGAGCCAGAGATGGAAGGCATGTCCCCATGTGCTGAGTGCCTGGCCTGATCACTCTGTTCTTTTTTAAAATTAGATGTATTGGCCCTGACTGGTTTGGCTCAGTGGATAGAGCGTGGGCCTACAGACTCAGGGTCCCAGGTTCGATTCTGGTCAAGGGCCTGTACCTTGGTTGCGGGCACATCCCCAGTAGGGGGTATGCAGGAGGCAGCTGATCGATGTTTCTCTCTCATCGATGTTTCTAGCTCTCTATCCCTCTCCCTTCCTCTAGATCAGTGGTTCTCAACCTTCCTAATGCTGCGACCCTTTAATAGAATTCCTCATGTTGTGGTGACTCCCAACCATAAAATTATTTTCATTGCTACTTCATAGCTATAATTTTGCTACTGTTATAAACTGTAATGTAAATATCTGATATGCAGGATGTATTTTGGTTGTTACAAATTGAACATAATTAAAGCATAGGGATTAATCACAAAAACAATATGTAATTATATATTGTGAAATATTTATTTCTAATTACAAATAAATGAAACTTTGTCTTGAATCGTGGTGTAGCATGGGTAACAGTCTTAAAATGACAACAGTAAACTACATTGCTACATTTTGCTACACCGAGGAGCCGTGTGTTGGTTCCTAAGACCATGGGAAATAGGTGTTTTCCAATAGTCTTAGGCGACCCCTGTGAAAGGGTCGTTCGACCCCCAAAGGGGTCTCGACCCACAGGTTGAGAACCGCTGCTCTAGATGTTACTGACTTTTAGAGAAAGGAAGGGAGAGGCATGGGGAGATAAAAACATCAGCTGCCTCTTGCATGCCCCTACTGGGGACAGAGCCCAAAACTTGGACATGTACCCTGACGGGTGACTTCCTGGTTCATGGGCCATGCTCAGCCACTGAGCCACCCCAGCCAGGCCTCCGTTCTCTTCTAAAGGGTCTGTTTCACCCTGCAAGGGTGTGGGGAGGGCACCCTGGCCTCCCCTGCCTGTCTGATCTGGGATGGAAGCACTTGTGTGCCCACGATTGGGGATGGGGAATGAGCAGTGCCTGACCAGCCAGCTCCAAGACCTTGCTGGAGGGACGGTCAGCTCCTTCCCTCGCTGGCTGCTAAGCTCAGCGGCGGATACTCGGGGCAAGGGGATTCTCTGTTGTGGGGCTGCCTGTGCTTTGCAGGCTATTGGACAATGCCATGTCTCTACACTAGGCGTCAGCAGTGCTCCAGCTGTGACCATTAACGATGTCCTGGGCACTGCCAGCGTCCTATGCCAGGCAAACCCCTCAGCTGAGAAGCACCGAATACATAACACACCCTGAACCCATTACAGACCAGGCCGAGGTCAGAAAAGCAAGGCAGGAGGGAGGGAGCTGGCACCAGTGGAACCTGTGCTG
Organism: Lasiurus cinereus; assembly: GCA_011751065.1. NCBI lineage: Eukaryota > Metazoa > Chordata > Mammalia > Chiroptera > Vespertilionidae > Lasiurus > Lasiurus cinereus. The sequence goes on from JAAGEH010000376.1 coordinate 2,320,658, forward strand.
CACATCCGACCAAGCACCTTCCCACAGCCTCTGTGGCTGGGATTTCTTTGTTCATCAGAAATGGGTCCAGCCTTTGCCCAAGCGGCTACTGGTTTTTCCAGTCTGACTACACAAAGCCAACCAGCTTTTCAGATCAGCCAGGCATCTCTCAGCCCACCTGTCCCAAGCTCTGAGCCTCGAGGCCCAGCCTGGCTCCCACTCGCTCTGGGACATCCCTTGGCACTCAGTCTCACTCCCAAAAGTGGTTTGGCCACGTGGCCTGGCCCTGGGAGGGGGGAGCGCTGTCTTCTTCTGAAGGCCTGTTGCCCATTTGTAACTGGGACGTCATTCCTACACTCTCCACCTGGTGGGCCGTCAGGGGCCAGCGCCCGGGGAAGGCTGAGAACCACATTCGTGAGGACGTGCTAGAGTATGTCCTCCTACTGCACCTGGAAACCAGGAGAGCAGCTATTTCTAGAATGTGCTGGTGGAGCTCAAAGCTCAGGAGGCAGGTAGCTGGGGAGCACTGCCTGGAGCAAGCACATGAAGCTGGCCCCAACCCACGATGGCTCAGGGGGGAGAGAAGCCCCTTGGCCCTCAGACCTGAGCTGCGATGTCCTGGGAGGAGCTGTGCCTGTCCCCACCCAAAGGCAGACCGAGCGTCCTGCCCGACGTGGCCTCCACTCTTCACAGCAACCCTGCAAAGTACATGACCATGCTCCATTGTTCAGTGAGACTGTCGTCCAGAGAGTCAGTGTCCTGTCCAAGGTTTCAGTGTAGGTGGCAGAGCTGGGGCTCAGGCCTGGTTCCCCTAGATTGGCACCCAACAGGGCCATGGTCACAAGGATGACCTGCCACGTGCCTCCTGTACTCTGGGCCTGCATCTGGGGGCAGGTTGAAGCACAGCCGGCCGAGGGCGAGCCCAGGATTACTGGCAAAGGATGTACTCCCAAGACAGGTCCGGGCCCAGCCAGCCTGCGGGCAGGGAGGTGGGCCATGTGGGCAGGCCCTAGACAAGGTGACACTTGGCCAGGGATAGGCCCACGGAGCCTCTAGCTGCCCGCCCAGGCTGTAGAGGGGGTGGCTCGGAGGCCAAGGTCTCCCTTTCCTTCCCATGAAGGCACCCAGCTCTGAGCACAGTACCCTGCAGATCTTGCCACCTTCCCTAGAGCCAGACAGTGGCGAGAGGGCAGACAGGCCCAGAACCCAGTGAGATGCTTCTCCTGTGCCCCAGCTGTAGCTTCATTTTCAAACAGAGTGGGGAGGAAGCCTGTGGTTACGATGTCCTGTGACTGCCAGTCCTGCACAGACTCCCCCCTCGCAGCCCCCACCCCCCCGCCACCCCGGCCTGCTCACAGAGCACTTTACAGCTCTGATTTCATCCTCAAACAACTCTATCAGGCATCATTACAGTCGTGAGGCACTGGAGGCTCAGGGAGGTGGAACCACATTCCAAGGAGGCCACAGCCTTCGTCAGGGATATTGGGCACCAAGGAAGGGTCTGTGTTCCCTCTTGTCCAGGCTGAGTTCTCACTACTGGATTTTAGGTTCAGCCCATCTTGCTGAATACAGGCCTCAGTTTCCCCATCTGTCCTGTGGGAGTTTAGTATAGATGGCTCATGCACTCAGGTCTCACAAGGCTGTGGGGCTGCAGTGGATCCTAAGGCCCCAACTGCACTGGGGAGCAAAAGACAGGGCGGGGGGGAGGGTGGGAGCTGTGCACCCTGCGGGTGTGTTCTCAGCCCAGCCCCACTTGCGTCCCACTCCTGGGAGCTCAGGCACTTCAAATAGTCCGAGGAGACCAGAGTGTGGGGTTTCCCTGCTGAGAAGAGGTGTGGGCACTGGATGGGGAGAGGCCTCTGGAGCAGCCAGCCCAGGTCTGAGTACCTGCTCAGCACGAACAAGTGCTCCAGCCTCATCCACACCTGGGAATGCATGGGCTGGGGGAGACGGCTGTGTAGAGCACCCAGAGGCGCAGGGGGCCTGTTGTGGGAGGGGCTGGGCATTGAGCCCTGAGGGTCTCTCATCCGATGGCCACAGGGCCAGGGCCTCTACAGGGCCTCTCAGAGATGCCTCTCCACGCCCTGAGCTCTCCAGTGTGAGCTGTCTGCCCTGGACCTGACCCTCAGTGCTAATTACATGGCGGGCAGTGTGGCGAGTGAGCGTGGAGCTTGGGGCCACCCCACTAAAGAGCCCACATAAAAATATCTCAGCAGCTGGAGCCTTGCCACTGGGAGAGCTCATAGCCACTTGAAAGGCTCAGTGGAATTGGGGGCACACTTGACAAATGCCAACAAATTACAGGCACAGGTGCCCAGCCCGGCGTCTCCCCATCTGGGATTTTGTTCAGACTGCAGCCCTGAAGCCCAAGGACTCCTGACCCGTCGAGGCTGTTCTCAGCTAAGGGTTCTGGTGCTTCCCCCCTCCTCCGCCGTCTAACTTTCTAGCCATGAGTGACACCCAGGAAAGTGCCTCCATTTCCTCATCTGTAAAATGGGACCAACTGGGCTGATCTGTACTTTCTGGGGAGTGTGCTGCACACAGTAGGTGCCAAGTGGCATCAGGGTGGAAGAAGGGTTCCCTCTATTCCGAAGGAGATTACCAAATGCCAGGTGTCCCAGTGGAAGAGGCCAGCCACACTGGCCCACACCCCACTCCGTCAGGCCAATGAGATCCTGGGCCCAGACGGGAGGTAATGTGCTCACGGACACATAGCAAGCAGCACTGAGAACCCAGGCCCACCATCACCCCTCTTCTCTGCCCCATGGTGTCCCGCTCTAAAGCCCTTTCCATGCTGCTCTCCTTGCTCAAATCCACTCTAACTCCACAGCTACCAAAAAGACCTTCCCTGACTTCGGCCCAGGGAGCCTTCTTGTCAGAGCCAGATCCTAAACCCTGTGGGTGGACATTACAGTAACAGATCTTGGCTTACACTCAGGAAGCCTTCTGGGAGTCAGCTCTCCATATGAGGAGTGAGCTGCTGGGGCCAAGGTCTGAGCATGCGTCACCGGAGGCATGTAAGCCTGGCATCAGCATGGCATGAGCTACTAAGAAAAACCACAAGAGGTGGCACTTGTGTGGCTCTGGCACCTGGCCAGCAGGCCCTTTATCAATGTCTGCCATATCTTTATCTGTTGGAGGTAGTTAGCGTCCTGTCCCTTGGGCATGCAACAGAGGCCAGGTGACCCCTGCAGGAGCTCAGGATTACTGAACTCCATGGCGGCACAGAAAGCAGGTACACAGTGTTTGCTGAGCGACGATGCATTGGTCATTTATGACCAGCCAGCTCACCTTGAGGTGGCCCAGGTGCATGTGGGCTCGCTCGCACATGTGCAGGAAGTACTTGACATTGCTCTCGTCCAAGATGATGTACACGGCCACCTTCCTTTTGAAGCCGGCGTCTAGCAGGTCCTTAAAGATGTCTACATCGGTGAACATGTCCATGACTATGGCTACCACCTGGGAACAGGAGAGATGGCTGTCAGGCAGTACGACAGTGGGGAAGGGTGCCTTGCAAGACAAACAACCCTCCCATGCCTGCCACCTCTCTGGGTGCCATTCCAGCTCTGCTCTCCACACCTCAGGACCGAGACTGGGATGTGACGAGCTGGCCCCGAAATTCTAGGCTCAGTCTCTCAACCGGTGGCACAGACTGGACTCCAAGACCACAGGGAGGAGAGGAGAAATCCAACATGTCTGCTCCCTCCCTAACACGAAACCCTGAGCTCAGTTACTAGGTGGGGGTGGGGTGGGAGGTGAGGGAGGTATGCGTTGCACAAGGAGTGAGAGGGGTCAGCTCCCAGAGGCCTTGCAGTCAGAAAGGAGCTGTGTCCTGAGGCCTCCCTCCTTGCAGTTGCCAGGGCTCCTGGGCCTGTTTCTGTCCAATCCGGGGTTGCAGGTCACGCCACTGCCCTCCACCTGCCAACCCCAGGTGCTGAGATGAATCCCAGGCGTCAACAGCCAGGAGGCAGGGCAGCAGCTGGCACAATGTCACTGAGGTAGCCCAGGGGGGTGAGGTTTGGCAGGCTCCCTCGCCGCCCACATCAGTACAGGGGCTCTTCCTGTCCTCTGACGACCTCTGCCTTCCTGTCCAGCTGACCTCCACCTTCCTGGACCTGGCTCAGCACAGAGCCCTAGAGGTCAAGGTGCACCATCCCCACCCCAGCCTAGCCAGAGTTCAATGTGGTCAGTGACACGCCCAAGGCCTGAGAAGAGAGAGGCACAGGGAAAGGACAGGGTGGTGTGGACAAGCCTGGTGGCTACCAGGTCTGGTAGGGCTCAGTACCCACCAGGCTCTGGCCTCAGTCTCTCATCCCCCTCCCCTGCCCAGGTCTCAGGCATGCCCTGCTGTCCTCAGGGAGACACCACTGTCTGAGTCCAGAGCTGGTCCTGGTGGCAGAGGTGCACGGTCCCGTCACATGGGGCTGGGACCAGCCGGGACCAGCCAGAGAGAGCAGGGAGGCAGATATTGGCACCAGACAAGGAAGCACTTGCTGACCGAATTAGGCAGGGTCCCGAGTGGGAGGGAATTCCCTGGCCCAGCAGGTGTTTAGGCAAAGACCAGAGGTGACTTGGTGAGCGGGTGCTAAGCACAGATGACACACAAAGTCAGAGCTGAGTGGACTCACACAGCCCTGGGTGTCACCATCTGGGGTGACGAGACCCTGAGATGGCTGGGGTGGCAGCAGACCCCCTCCTCGCCAAGGAATCCATAGCCCAAAGCTGCTACAGCACACAGACAGGCTCATGTGCCACCCTGGGAGGGTGCAGCTCCCCACTCCTTTGCGTACCCACCGGGTTGGTCAGGCTTGGTTCCAGGTCCTGCCCATTGGCAGATGGGGGCTTGCCCTGTGGCAGGGCTGCTCCGCATTCGTCCTTCCCCACGTCATCCTCTGGTAGGCAGGATGCCAAATCCAGGGGCCATTTGCTGCAGGGCTGGCTCTGTTGGGGCCTGCTTCCCACCATGGGCCATCATGGCGTCCGGCCGAGCACTGACTCTCTCCAGGAGGGCTGGTAACAGGCGCCCACTGAAGCTGGGGAGGGGAAGGGGGGCCACCAGCACTCCCTAGAGGCCCCGCCACTTGCTCAGTCAGCCCCTGGGCTCTCTGGCAGCCCCGAGTCTTGCACATGGGAAAGCTGGGGCAAGAGACTCAGCTAGCACCCAGGGTCCCTCCATCCCCCAGCCCTTCTGCCCGAGGAAGCACAGCTACTTCCAGACCTTGTGCCAGGGTTGATATGCCCTTGGCAACCACTACCTGTTCAGTACTCACAGCCTCAGGGCATGGGCCGCAGCAATACCCATCTTACAGATGAGGAAACTGAGGCACAAAGGGGTTCATTCCCTTTCCTGGTCCACGCCCAGACTGCCTGGGACAGTGTGAGCTCATTGAGGGCAGAGCCCCTGGCTGGGGCGTGGACTAGAGCCCTCCAGGAACTATTGTCAACTGAGAATGGGAGCTCATGGCTTGGGTTGCAGGATTTGAGGGTAGCCAGGGATAAGCCCAGCCTGTCCCAAACCCTGCCTGCCATCCACCAGTGGGGTGTTGGCCTGCTTTTGGTCTTTCCAGCTCCCACACCAAGGCTTAAGCACAAAGCTGCCAGCCCTGCCTCGAGGGGAACACTGGCTGCTCCTGTAGCCCCAGCCCCAGCCCCAGCCCCACAAGGCCCTGGACGAGGCCAGGCCAAAGCTGCCAAGACAGAGGGGAGGCTGGAGTCTGGAGACACCACTGCCTGAGGTCTGTCAGGAGATCGGACAGTGTGAGGGGCAAGTGGCCTGGGCCCAGCTCCAAAGCCTGTCTGTGAACTAGCTGTGTCCATGTGAGCACTGGACCACCTGCTTGGCTCTGAGGGGGCGGGTGGCAGGCACATGTGTGTTCCATACCTGAGGCGGGGTGGCGCTGTGGAGCTGCTGGGGTAGCCTTGGCCCACAGCCCGGAAACTGCACAAACTGCACAGGCCAATGCCGGGGGTGGAGGGGTGGGGGGATGGGAGGGAGCCCAGGGATCCCTGCGTCTTCCTGACAGAAATGATGCAGCCACAGGAGCCAAACACCATGAAAACCATCTGGTTCCCAGCCCCAGAGGGCAGCAGGGTAGGGGCTGATGATGTCTTGGAGAGTGGGGGATGGCTGTGCTAGGACTGGAGAGGAGAGGGACATGGGCAGGGCCTGGCATCAGTGCTGGGCTTGAGTGCATCTTGTACCCAAATCCCTCCCCACACCTGGAGGGGGAGGGGGGGTTGGGGGGGTGCAGGTGTTGCATCGTGTGCTCCTCCAGCAGCTCCAGGGCTCCCTCTCCCCTGCCACATCCAACAGAGCTGCCTCCTGCCTTCTGGGTCTGAATCCCCCACCACTTTCCACGTGGCTGGACTGCTCTTAGGTCTCCTCTAATGACCCCATCAATCTGCTGACAATTTCAGAGTCCCCTCAATGCCCTTGGGATGGATGCACATCTACCTCCACTAGAGACATGTTGATACTGTGGCCCAGGCCCCAGTGCCCCACCACAGGAAGGGCACAGGGAGTCGGGAGTGCCCTGCAGGGATGGCCTTGGGTGGCACATCAACCTTCCCCATTTTATAGATTAGGAGACTAAGACCAGAGAGGGACATGACGAACCCAATGCAATACCAGGGCCAAGCTCGTAGCTCCAGCCCTGGCCCTGCCCTGCCACAGGCACCTCCATCACCCTAGGGGGTTACTGGAGGAGGTGGGTGGGACCCTCCACCTGTGGCCACTGCCCCCATAGCCATGGCCTGAGGTCTGTGCTGGCACTGATGGCATGGCCCAGGGCACTGGAGGGTGCCCCCTCCTCCCAAGGCCCTACCAGCCGTCTGAGCACCTGGACAAGGGCAGGGCAGGGCCAGGGCTGGAGCTACGAGCTTGGCCCTGGTATTGCACTGGGTTCGTCGTGTCCCTCTCTGGTCTCAGTCTCCTAATCTATAAAATGGGGAAGGTTGATGTGCCACCCACGGCCATCCCTGCAGGGCACTCCCGACTCCCTGTGCCCTTCCTGAGCGGCAGCATGGGTTGTAGACTGTCCTCCTGGGAAGATACTTGACCTCAGGCAAATGCCTTGGTTCCTGCCTAAGGTGAGGACAAGGCACCCTGCAGCAGCTGGAGGTGCAGTGAACGCTGCCAATGCACATCCACTGCCTGCATCTTCCTCGTCATAGCAACCTGAGACTATTCCTCCAGACCCACTGCCCCTCCAGGGTGGATAGGCAGGAATCATCCCCTGCAATTCACACAGACCAGGGACTGTTCGCATCCCCTCAGCTAGGGTGCAGACTCCTCTAACATACAAGGTCTGCAGGGCAGTTCCCAGAAGGGTCCTGCTGTCTAAGGAGTAGGCACATGAGCCCTAAAGATTTTTTCTGTAAAGACCAGATAGTAAATATTTCAGCCTCTACAACTCACATGGCCTCTGACATAACCACACAGCTCTGCTGGTACAGCAGGAAGCAGCTGAAGGCTGCACAGAGCAAATGTGTCTGTCTGTGCTCCCTTATGTACAAAATCAGGCAGAAGGCCAGACTTGCTCCAACTCCTACCCTGGACTACACCTGCCAGTTCCACCCAGCACAGCTTAGCAGCCAGCCTCAAAAGCATCAAATTGTTTCCAAGCAACTTCACTGCATCCCTAGAACAAAGTTCCAAGATAATTAAAGGAAAAAAATCAAACTTTAGCCCTTCACAGCATAAAATTGCTATCCAATAAGAAATTACCAGACACAATTAAACCAGAAAACAATGACCCTTGTGAGAAAAAAAATCTATCAAAACTACCCCAGAATGGATACAGATGTTAGAACTGGCAGCTACGGACATGAAAACACTGATAACTGTATTCCATATGTTAAAAAAAGTTACTTACAGACAGGGAAGATAGTTTAAAAACACCAAACTGAATCTCAAAAGGTGAAACACTTCAATATTTAAGATGAGAAAACATGGGATGGGATTAATAGATTAGACACTATAGAGAAAAGATAGTGTACTTGAAGACATGTCAATAAAATTATCCAAAATGACACACAGAGAAGGAGATGGAAAAACAGGGTCAGGGCTTCAATGAGCTGTAGGTGTAACTAAAGTGACTGAGGTGCCCAGGCAGAGGGTGGGGGGCGAGACAGAAAGACATTGAAAAATAATGGCCATAACTTTCCACATTGATGAGAACTACACATTCATGAGTTTAGGAAGTTCAATGAATTCCAAGCAGAAGAGACATAAAGAAAACGACACCAAGGCATATCATAACCACATCACTTACAGTCAGCGACAAGGAGACAATATTAAAAACAGCCAGAGGGGGCAAGGCCATTACACAATGAGGAACAAGGTGAGCAGGTTTCTCCTCAGAACTGATGCAAGCCAGAGGACACCGGAGCAACACCTCCAAGGTCCTAAACGGGAAACTGCTAGCCTAGATTCCATGCCGGCAAAAATAGCTTCCAAACCAAAGGTGAAGTGAGGACCTTCTCAGACATGCAGACAGAGCTGAGAGGCTCCCAGCAGACAGGTACTTCGCATGGGATCTGCTGCTATCCCTGCCTGGCCGCCTCCAGCAGGGAGCTGGGGCAGATCTGGTACGTGACCTGCTCTCCTCCCCTGGTGCTTGCAGGATAAATGAGACGCTGTCTGAAAGACCAGGAAGGTCCTCTAAGCACTGAGGGTACTTCCTGGGAGCCCCTGTGGGCAGTGCCCCCCCATACCTGGTGCTCCCCAAACCAGTCTGCATATCCTCTGGCTCTAAAGGCCTGGCACTGAGTTCAGTTCCACATCCTTGGTAGGCAGGGAGCAGGTCTGTGATTGTAGTAAATGCTGAGCCTGGCTAGGCCGCCTCTGACACTGATACCTGACCAGAGGGGCAGGGGAGTCACTGTCAGCCTCTCAGAGAGGGTCCTGTGTGGATTCCAGTTGTGACTCCACCCACTGCCTCCCAGACCCACATTGGGTCCTAAAATAAACCCCTGACCTTGAGCCTTGGGGCCTCACTCCTCCAATGTGTACCAGCTCTGGCACCTTCCCCCATTGTTGGAAGATTAAGACAGAAGCCTCACTAGGAATAATTAAAGAAGGCTCCGGCCTCCTGAGCTGAAGCAGAATGAGGTCAAGAAGCACATACTGGTCTAGCCCAGGGCCCTCTAACTAGGAGGCCTGCCCTGAGGCTCCAGCCTTCCTCACAGACACACCAGCACCTCACCAGGCTTAGGACTGTGCTGGCAGAGCCTGGGAAAGGCCATCAGGTGACGAGGCTGTGCCCTGGGGACTGGACAGGAGGACAGGCTACTCCAGCTTTCACCAGCCGCAGGGGCCCACAGTCCTCCAAGCTTCTCGGCCCGCGGGTACAGGACCCTGCCCAACAGATTGCACACAGTTGTCAGTGACTGGCATAAACGGAGGATTTTCAAACTGGAAAATCTCAGAATCATAAATTCAAAAGCCTTTAAAAGTTTAGCTTCCCCAGAGTCCCAGTGAGCATCCCGAACCCCCAGAAAACTGGCCTAGAAAAGACTTGCCCAAGGCCACCGGCAAGCCACGCCCTCTTCTACGTACCCCCAAATCCCTGCCTGAACTCCGGCAGAATGGGGAGATTGCCACTTCTCAGCCCTTCTCCCAGAGAAAGGGGGTCTCAGGAGAGGGATGAGGGGAAAGGCAGCGGGAAGGCAGAGAGGGAATGCAGCTCCATGGAGATACCACACCAAATGCTTTACACCCTCTTCCATCAAATCCCACCACAACTCCCAGGCAGGCACCACCATCGCCATGGCACTGAAGGGGCAGGAGTGGCGTCAGAGGCAGAGGGGCTGTCTCCGGGCATGGCTAACAGCAGTGCTTGGGCTCATGTGGGGTCTGCTGGACAGTGGAGCCTTTCCACTGCATTTAACTTGGGAAGGTGCCTGAGCCTGGGGCCACTGGGACCCCACAAAGGAGGTTGGTACAGCCCACCCAGGCCAGGCCTGCTGGCTGTGCCCTGCACTTGGCATCCTGTGGGCACTCACAACTGTTACTGCCTCAAGACAAATGCCCAATTCCCATTTTATTAAATGAAGAAATGGAGGCCCAAGGTCATGTAGCAAGGATGTGGCTGAGCTGGGCAGGTGAGCCAGGGGCCTCTGAGAGGACCAGCCCCTCTCTGCTGGCCCAGGGGCAGAGCCTCAGCTTCAGGGTGAGCCTGTCAAACCAGGGAGAGTGAGGTTCTGTGGAGCCCAGAGCAGGCTGGCCATGCCAAGGAGGCTGGCGCGACCTGCGGCAGGCCCTGGCCTGCTTAGAGCCTCCAGATCCTCATCTGCCACAAGACTATGACAACAGGCCCCACCCCCCAGGGTCGAGGGAGGGCAGGGCCTGCAGGTCTGAGGCTGCCTGCAGCAAGAGCCAGGTGTACACCCGAGGGGCTGCCCTCTTTCCTGGCAGAGCCCTCCTGGCTCTCCCCAAACTCTCAAGATGCAAAGACCACTGGGATTATGTTATCAGAGTGCTCCCTGCCTGCAGGTGAGGGCCTTGGGCATTGGGCTGGGAATTGCCAGGAGGCAGCTCCCAGGACCTGCTGTGCCCCTGGGATAGTTGCTGGGGCCTCTGAGGTGCTGCCCAGCCCAGGGACAGTGAGTGTTCGCCCTCTGGTCCTCAGGGATCTGCCATGGCCTTGGCTCCTGGTTATCCTGTCTTTGCCAGCCCCTCTTTGAGAGCTGTGTGTGGGAACCTGTGGGGACAGGTACTTTTCAGGTCCGGAGAGTACTGGGGAGCTTCGAGGCTGCACTGCTCCCAGGAAAGGGTCTGAGCCTGCGACCTGGGTTCTGCACCCAGCCCCTCAGTGTCAGCTCTGTGACCTCTGACAAGCTATGGAGAAGTCAGCCCTACCAGGCCTCAGTTTCCTCATCTGCATCCCTAGTTTATGGAGTTGCTGGGAGGATTATAGCACCTGGCATACACCTGGTGTTTAATAAATGCCTCATTAAAGTGCTTTCATTCTCCTGGAGGTAACCATCAGTCAGAACTCTCGTGTGGAGAGGAAAGATGTGGGCTTGGCCAGGCATCTCGAGACCTGGTTCCTGCCCCTTCCTGCTGGTTGGCACTCGGCAAGAAACATAACTTCTCTGAGACTCTGTTCCCAAGCCCTGCCTGGCTGACATGAAATTACATGTAGGCAAGCCCTGGCCACTCGCTCCCCCTCAGTTTCCTCAGGTGTGTATGACTCACCCTGCCCCTGGGGCCTCCTCCAGGCGATCAGGCTGGTGAAGGGGCCCTGCTAGGGGCTTTGGTCCCATGTGGTGGTGGTGGGGGGTAGGAGGGGTAGCACACCACCCTCCTGCCAATCCAGCCTCTCCCCTCCCCTTCTCTCAGAGGCTGTAGCTAGCCTCTGGCATGCAGCTGAACCCCAGAGCAGTTTCCCCAGCCCAGACAAATCACTGGCCCCTCGGGGCGGGGCTGGGCAGCCAGATGACGTCCCACCTTGGAAAGCTGGAGCCCAGTCAGGCCGGGAGATGTCAGAGAGCAAGCACTCAGAACCACAGACACAGCCAGAGGTCCTCTGAGGCCCAGGACCACCATCCCCGCCCAGCCTGGCCCAGGATCCCCAGAGGAGTGTAGAATCATAGGGCGGCAGGTGTCAGTGCTGAAGGGACATTAACAGTCTTCAAGGACTAACCCATTTTATAGATGGGATGACTGGGGCTGAGAGAGAAGCTTGGGCTTATGACTGGGCCCAGCAGGGACACAGCAGTGGAGGCACAGCAGGGACTGGATCCCAGCACTCAGCTTCATATACTATGGCCTATTAGTTCTATTCTAGTCTTTGGGAAAGGGGGGACCTGGGGTAGCCCTGGCAGGAACAGTTTCCCAAGCTGCCCACGGTCTGCCTGTCATGCTGACGACAGCTCAGGCGGAGGAGGTGGCCGCTGGGTTTCCCTTACTCAGTGCCAGCAGCCCCAGTCCAGTGGGAAGGGGTCCAGTGTTCCAGCCATGTGGCTAGACAGTGGGATCCCCACTCTTGGCCTGGGAAAGGGGTGTTCTCCTTGCAGTGGTACCACGGTTGAGAGGATTCGGGTTGAGAGGAAAAGAAGTGACTCATGAGAAGAGAAATGGCAGGAAGAGCTCCCAGGCGGATAGCCAGGTAAGGGCTCGGTCAGCATTTGTCAGCATCTGTCAGTGTCATGGCCCAGCCCTTAGAGCTGGGAAGCAGCCAGAGCAGGGGCAGGGGCAATGGGAGGCTCGGTGAACGCTCTGCCCTGCTTTGCCAGGACCAGGCAGGATGGGCAGGGGACAGGTCCTCGAGTCTGAGGACAACATGGGCCTGGTTCCCACCCTCCACCCAAGAACTAGCTAGGTGACCCTGGAGGGACTAACCAGCCAGGCCTCAGTTTCTACATCTGAAAAATGGGGCAGATCTACTACCTGAGATCATGAAGTGCCTCGTGCTCGATAAACAGCAGCTGTTGTTTTTAAGATGGCTTGTGCACATCACACTAGCCTCGGGGGCAGGATGGACGTGACAGGGAAGCAGTCGGGTTGGACCGCAGCTTGGTGTGCCATGGTGCTGTGGGCGTGAACCAACCCTGTCTTCTCTGAGTCTGTGTCCCTCTGAAGGGCAAGGTGCATGGCCTCTGTTGCCTCTGAGATCCCTCTTGTTGGGCTCGAGAGGCTCCCTGCTGCGTGAGAGGGCTTCTGGCTCAGCAGTGAGCCCCATGCTTAGGGGGATGAAAGTAGGGCAATGCCTACCTGTTGGAGGCTGCAGGAGAGTATAACTGTGGGGCCATCAAATCAGGATTTCAACCCGAGATGGACTTGTTCCTGGTTATCTCGCCTGAGACAGGTGACATCCATCACCTTGTGGGGCTTTTATGGGGAGCAAGTAAAGTTATGGGAGGATCCAGGGGATTAAATGGAGTGGCTGGGTCTCAGCCCTGGCCATAGAGACATAGGGAGGCCACCCTGAGTGCCCAGCTTAGCCCCAGGCGCCCCTATCTGGCCCCATCGCCTAGCCAGGCCGTCTGTCTTTCTGTCTGGGGGAGATTAGAGCTGGCTGTTCCCAGGCCAAGCTGGAATCCGGTGTCTGCCTCCTTCTTACTCCCATGGGGAGGAGGGGATAAGAGGAGGGAGAACCCTGACAGAGCAGGTTGTTTTCTTGGCCTTAGTTCCCCCAGTTTTATAAAGGGGGTGGCGGCTAGGTAATAGGTCTCAACAGGCCCTCCAGGGAACTGGGTTTCATGACCTCAAGTCAGCAGTACCTTCTTATCCCACAGCAGGTGTGGGGCAGGTTATTTGGGCTAGAAACTATGAAAGCCCATTTCTCCTCCCCTTCCTCCAAACTCTTTCTCACACCCGGCACCTAATTCTATCCTCACAGTAGCCAGAGACTCGGCTTTTATCCTCGCCACCTCCATTTACAGACCTGAGACCCAAAGCCCAGTGCTGCCTGGACAGGCTGAGAGCCGGCCCCTGGCCAGGCTATCGGCCCCAGCCAGCCCCCTTGGGAGACAGACACTCCGCTTCTAGAAGCCTAAGCTGCAGCTACTCCTCAACTCCTGACCCACTCTGGTTTCTTTGTGGAAGAGTTCCTCTGGCCTGTCTGGCAGCCGGAATGGCACCTACAGCCAAGGTTCAGGTCTTGTGCTATTGGCTGCTCCCTCTGGGCCTGGAACAGTGAAGGGGTGAGATTCCACTCGAAATACCTGCCTACAACACAATAACTCACTTCTCTCTGGCCTCAGAATCCTTCTCAACACAGCTAGCACGGCAGGCTTTATCAATCACGTCAGGATATGCTTTGAAACCATGCGAAAGGCACTCCCACTCTACAGGGAGAAGCATCCATTCAAGGTCATGGCTGTCCAGCGATGGCCTGGCTGTCTCTACAAGTGGTAAGCTCTTCTCAGAATATGTGTCAGTGTGTTAACTGAGTGTGGCTACCCACTACACAGCTTGGCCGGGTCTGCAAGGGGAAGTCCAGACAATGAGGTCCCTTCCAGTGGAGAAATTCAACTGGGTGGACAACCCTGAGCTGAACTCACTGCTCCCACCCCGAAGACCATGCCATCCCTACCTTTCACATCTTCAGCTGAAGGGTGCTGCCATTGCAAGGCTCATGATCATGAAGAAGCTCAGAGAGGTGGAGTGACCGGATTGTGGGGCCCAACACACCCAGGAAACAGGCACATTTGAACTCAGACCTCCAGCCAGCCTCAGACGGGCTCAGGCAACTTCTCGGTCTCCATGATGATTCCTCTCCACCCCCCACAAAAGCTCATGGTGGTGCGAGAGCTGCATCTCTCAGGGCAGAGTCAGAGCCATCCCCAGGGACATGAGAGAAAGCACACACTTCCTCCCCCCACCCCACTGCAGCACCTTCTTCTGGGAAACCCGCTCACCAGGCCTCTGGAAGTCAGAAACACTCCCAAAACGCACAAAGGCCAGGACATGCAGCAGCCACTGCTGCTACTTGCCAGAGCACACAGGTGCCCTGTCCCTCAGGACCATGGCCTCTCCACTCCAGGAGAGGAGTGTTCGCGGTTGGAGGTGCTGGTCTCCCACCCGTGGCTGCTCACCTTCTGGGCCTGGTTGATCATTTTGCGCACCACCTCTTTGATGTGAGCCTGGCCGTCCAGGGGGGGCTGCATGTAGACACTAGCCCGGGTCACGCCTCGGTAGGCGATGGTGTCGGGCCAGCCCAGGTCCAGCTGTGGGATGGAGCGGTCTGACTTCTGGGGCCAGTACTCCAGGGAGGGCGGGGGCTCTGCCTCAGTGAGGGCTCCCCCTGCTCCACTGGCCTCCTCATGGTCCCTCACTCCATGGTCCTCAGGCCTCGGGGAGCAGCCTGAGTCTCGTGGGTCCTGAGAGCCCGGGTCGTACACCTCGATGGTCTCCAGGATGCGCCGCAGCTCCAGCTCCGAGAGAAAGTCTCGGATGTTCTCCCGACTCAGCACCTCATAGAAGGCCTCGGGGCCCTGGGCCACCAGCGCCTCCAGCGCCAGGCGCTGCTCCTCGCTGTAGAAGAACTCGGGCTTGGACTCGCTGGAGCGCCAGTTGACGTGGCTGTTGTCCAGACATTGCACCTGGGAGAAGGCCATGGTGCGGCCAGCCCAGCTGCTGCCGGAGGGGAGGAGGGCAGGAGGCAGAGCGCTCAGCAAGGTGGGATCCTAAGTCCCGGCGGGCAGGGACAGCGCTGGGCCTCAGGGCGGTCTGCTCCTCTGCCCATAAGAGCCTGAGAAGAGAGGGGGGAGGCACAGGTCAGCTTAGCGCTGACAGCACGCGGGGTGGGGGTGGGGGGGAGGGACGGGCAGGGCTGAGAGGGCGGGGCACGCGCAGGGCCCGGGTCCTGAATCTGTCGGGGACAGGGCTCGCGTCCCAGAAGGTTTCTGGAGCCGCCTAAAGCCCTAGGCTACTTCTGGGGGTAACTTCCCAAAAGTTTCCCAGGTGGGAGGCAGGAGACTGAAATCCGACGGGCACCGGCTCTGCTCAGAGCCGCCGCACTCCCAGGGCTTCCGGGAAGTAAGGGTTCTTAAAAACCCCGGGCGCCCGGACGGCAACCCGAGGGGCCTGCCCGAAGGAGGCCAGGGGCAGCGCGGCCGGCAGGCGTGCGTCCGCTCGGAGGAAGGGCCGGGATCCGGGGTGCGGGCCAGACCTCGCTTACCGGGAGCTCTCGGGCGCGTCGCGTAGCCGGCGAGGAAGCCGCGAGGGAGGAGCGGTGCGCACCGGCAGCGGCCGCCGGGTGACTAAGTGCCACCCCGCCCTCCCCGCCCACCCCGCCACCACCTGAGGTCACGTGGGACCGGGGGCGGGGCCGGAAACTGGTTCACACCGCCGGCAGCACAGACCCGCCCCCTCCACGCCCCCAGGTGTGGGCTCCCGAATTTGGAAAAGCTCAGGAAACAAGTCTAAGAGTTCCTGGGTCATTGCATGCGGCCCAGAGAGAGACAGTGTTCTTCCTTAAGGTCACACAGCAAGTGAACAGCCTTGACAGTCCCGTCCCCAGGGCTTGTTGGTAACCCTGGTCCAGCTCTACCTATGCTGCTGCCCAGGTGGGATGGGAAGTCCACGGCAGTGGCCAGCTGTCCAGCTCTGGAAATAGAGTTGGGGTACTAGGCTGGGGAATCCCCAAGGCACCAACCTTAGGAGCCTTCCCAGAGCTTGGTGTGAACAAGCAGGTGAGGAACTCTGCTCCCTGCAGGGAGGGGTGCCTGCCCAGGACTGGTCCTGCGTGATGAGCAGGCCCCACCTAAGTCAGGGAGCTGGAAGGAGTTGCTGTGGGCTGGGATCAGGCCCAGCAATGCACAGCGTCCCTGGGGCTTGGGACCCTGGTTATGGGAGGTGTGGGGACCACATCTGAAAGCAGGCTGCCAGGGCAAGGACAACAAAGTCTGGCCAAAGAGCACACGTCCCATTTTTGTGCCACAGCCGGTCAGCCAGGCACTTGGCCCAGCCTTCCCTCCTGTCCCTCATCGCCTACTGCTTGCCCTGGCTGGGTCTGCTCTGGCTGGGGTCGCTACCCTGAGGACACTGCTTTGCATGGCTGAGTGCTGGAACATGCTTCCTGAGATCCTCACGACCCTTCCTCACCTGTCAGGCCTCCCTTCAGCCCACTGTCCTAAGCATGACTACTTTCTCCCCGTGGTGGTCCCCATCACTAACCCCTCAAGCCTCAAGTCCTGCACTCCACCCTGGGCCAGGGGAGGCAGGGTGGCAGGGAGGGGGATCACATTGTCTGAACACAGAAGCCCCAGAGACCAGGTCTCTGCTTCCCTGAGCACAGTCCACAGGGGCCCCTGCTCCTCCCAGGTCTATGAGCACACACCTGCATCCTCCTCCCCAGGGGTCCATGGACACGCTGCCCTGGGGATTCTGTCACCTGGGGTCGAGCCTCTGCCATTGGGGACCAAGAACATGACTCTCTCTGGGCCCCTGTCCCTCCTTTGTTCATAGCCCAGCACAAAGGCCCTAGGCTCACAGGGAGTTCTAGCTGTCAGGGCTGAAAGACCGCTAGCCTCCCACTTCTGCAGTTACCTGACTATAGTGACAGATTCACAGGAAGTTGTTTACAAAACAAATAGCATGGCTCAGTGGTTGACCAGAAGGTCACAGTTTGATTCTGGGTCAGGACACATGCTGGCTTGATCCCCAGCTTATCAATGATTCTCTCTCATCACTGATGTTTCTACTTCTCTTTCCCTCTCCCTTCTTCTCTGAAACAATAAAAAAAAGGATTTTTTAAAAATAAAATAAAAAACAAACAAAAAACCCAGAGAGCTTGCATGTAGCCTTCCCTGTTCCCCCAGTGGTACCATCCTGCACAACTATCTACAGTAACATCACAGCAGGGAAGGTGATGTTGGTGCAATGTACTCATGTGGATGTGCATGTGTACAAGCTCATGTGCAGATCTGGGTAACCGCTGTCACAGTCAAGATGCAGAACTGTTCTGTCACCATCAGGCTCTCCCTCTTTGCAGTCACAGCCCACCCGAGCCCGGGCCCTCGGCAGCCACTGACCTGTCTCCACTGTTGGGAGTGGTTGGTAGCTTGTTCTCCTGTGGCTGACTGGTGCTCCATGGAGTGGATGGGCCAGCGATTTAACCATTTCATCTGTTGAAGGACATTTGGGTTTCCACTTCAGGGCTATTATAAATAAAGCTGCTTTGAACATTCACATACATAGTAACTTATGCATATTTTACATTCCCCGCAACAATGTATGTGTGATTCAACTTCATGACCTTGCGACATGTTATGTTGCCACAATCATTTGATTTTAGTCCTTCCAATAGACTTGTAATAGTCTCTTACTGTGGTGTTAACGTGCATTTCCTTAATGACTCATGACATTGAACACATGTTCATGTGCTTATTTGTCATCTGTATGTATTCTTCAATGACATGTTTGTTCATGTATTTTACCCATTTCCTAATTGGAGAGTCTGATTTCACTGTTGAGTTGAGAGCACTTTGTAGTCTCCATACCAGGCCTTTGCCAGATATGTGGTCTGCAGCTCTCCCCCTTTATGTATATAACACCGTTGACTCGAACAGTATGGGGGTTAGGGACACTGAATTCATGCCCCTGTGGGGTCAAAAATCTGTGTATAAAATTTGACTCCTCCAAAATTTAACTACCAATAGCCTACTGTTGACCAGAAAGAAGCCTTACATATAACAAATAATTAACACATATGTTGTGTGTTATATGGATTATATGCGTTATTCTTTAAATATTTAAAAAAATATATATTTTATTGATTTTTCACAGAGAGGAAGAGAGAGGGGTAGAGAGTTGGAAACATCAATGAGAGAGGAACATCTATCAGTTGCCTCCTGCACACCTCCTACTAGGGATTTGCTCGAACTAAGGCACACACCCCTGACCGGAATCGAACCTAGGACTCCTCAGTCAGCAGGCTGACATTTTATCCACTGAGCCAAACCAGTTAGGGCTCTTTAAATATTTTGTTCATTGATTTTTAGAAAGAGAGAAAAGGAGAGGGATAGAGAGATAGAAACATCAATGAGACAGTAACATCATCAATCAGCTGCCTCCTGCACGCCTAGCACTAGGGATCAAGCCACAACCCAGGCACATGTCCTGAAGAGGAATCAAACCAGAGACCTCTTGGTTCCTGGATTGACATTCAACTGCTGAGCCACACTGGCTGGGCATGCGTTATTTTAAATAAGTAAGCTAGAGAAAAGAAAATGTTATTAAGAACATCATAAGGAAAAGAAAAAGACATTTAAAGTCTTTATTGAAAAAAATTCATCTATAATTTCAAATCCATGTTCAAATCCATATTGGCCAAGGGTCAACTGTATAATATTATTAACTATAATCACTATGGTGTCCATTAGACTCCTAGAACTCATTCATTTTATAACTGAAAGTTTATACTCTGTGGTTACCATCTCCCCTTTCCCCCGACTCCCTAGCCCCTGGTATTCACATTCTGATCTCTATGTCTATGAATTTGGCATTTTTAAATTCTGAATATAAGTGATATTATACAGTATTTGTCTTCCTTTGACATATTTCACTTAGCGTAACACCTTTTACGTCCATTCTTGTTGTTGCAAATGGCAGGATGTCTGTCTTTCTCATAGCTGAATAATACTCTGTTTCATATATATGTATATATATATGTAAATTACATATGTATATATTATATTAATAATCTTTACCCATTTATCTGTTGATGGGCAGTTCGGTTGTCTCCATATCTTGGCTACTGTGAATAATGAACACGGGAATGCAGATATCTCTTAGAGGGAGTGACTTCATTTCCTAAAGATGTATAAACTAGCCCTAGCTGGTTTTGCTCAGTGGATAGAGCCTCAGCCTGCAGACTGAAGGGTCCTGGGTTTAATTCCATAGAAGGGCACATGCCTGGGTTGTGGACTCCATCCCCAGTGGAGGGCGTGTAGGAGGCAGCTGATCAATGATTCTCTCTCATCATTGATGTTTCTATCTCTCTCCCCTCTCCCTCTCTGAAATCAATAAAAATATATTTTAAAAAAGATGTATAAACTAGAAGTGGGATTACTGGATTATATGATAGATCTATTTATAATCTTTTTAGGAACCTCCCTGTTTTTCATAGTGGCTGCACCAATTTGCATTCTCACCAGCAGTGCACATGGGTTTCCTTTTGTCCACATCCTCGCCAACACATGTTATCTCTTGTCTTTTTGTTGATAACTGTTCTAAGAGGTACAGGTGGTAGCTGATTGTGGTTCTGATTTGCATTTCCCTGATGATGAAGGAATTGAGCACTTTTTCATGCACCTGTTGGCCATTTGTACTTTATGTCTACTCAGTTCCTCTGCTCATTTTTAAATCAGATTTTTTTTGTGGTTTATTAGTGTTTTTTGTTTGTTTGTTTGTTGTTGTTGAGTTATAGGAGTTCTTTATATAATTTTGGATATTAACCCTTTATCAGATATATGATTTGCAAATGTTTTTTCCCAATACATAGGTTGCCATTTCATTTTGTTGATAGTTTCCTTTGCTGTGCAGAAGTAGTCCCATTTGTTGTTACTGCCAAAACTGATGTAAAGGAGCTTAACCCCATGTTTTCTTGTCGGAGTTTTATGGTTTCAGGTCTTATGTTCACATCTTTCATCTATTTTGAGTTGTATAGATGTTTGCAGATGGTGTAAGATATGGCTCTAGTTTCATTATTTTGCATGTCTATGCAGTTTCCCAATACCATTTATTGAAGAGACTGTCCTTCCCCTACTGTACAGTATATTTTTGGTTTCTCTTTTGTAAGTGATAGAGTATGTATACAAGAGTTCATTTCTGGGCTCTCTATTTTATTTCATTTATCTATGTATCTGCTTTTATGCCAATACTGTACTGTTTTGATTACTATAGTTTTGTAATACAGTTGTTTTGTTTTGTTTTTGTTCATTCTCACCTGAGGATATTTTTACCATTGATTTTTGGAGAGAGTGGAAGGAGGGGAGTGGGAGAATTAGAGAAACATTGATGTGAGAGAGACACATTGATTGTCTGCCTCACATGTATTCTTTC
The DNA here is from genome assembly GCA_011751065.1 of Lasiurus cinereus. Taxonomy (NCBI): domain Eukaryota; kingdom Metazoa; phylum Chordata; class Mammalia; order Chiroptera; family Vespertilionidae; genus Lasiurus; species Lasiurus cinereus. Next base: position 2,341,152 of record JAAGEH010000376.1, read on the forward strand.
CAGGGTCAGGGATCAAACCTGCAATCCAGGTATGTGCCCTTGACTGGGAATTGAACCCACAACCCTTCTATGTTTGTGAAAAAAATACCACTAGAGTTTTGATAGGGATTGCATTGAATCTTAGATGGCGTTAGGTTGTATTACATTTTAACAATATGAATTCTCCTAACCCCTGCATAAAGTTCCCATTTATTTGTGTCTTCCTGGTTTCTTTCAGCAGTGGCTTTTAAATTTTCAGTGCACAGATGTTTCATTCCTTGCTTAAATATGTTCCTTGGTGTTTTACTCTTTTTATACAATTGTAAATGGGATTGCTTTCTGAATTTCTGTGGTAGTTTGTTGTTAGTGTAGAGACGCAGGGATTTTTGTATATTAATTTTGTAGTCAGAAACTTGACTGAAATCATTGCTGTAGCATTTCTTTCGTCCTTTTCACAGGCGTCTTACACAGAGCAAAGGCGGTGAATTTTGATGAGGTCTAACTCACCACTTTCCTCCTATGGCTTATGCTTTTCATATCAAGTCTAAAAATGCTTCCCCTTGCCGTAGGTCCCAACGAGTTTCCTATCTTTTTTCTCCTAAATGTTGGATAGTTTTACATTTAAATCTTTGATCTGTTTGAGTTAGTTTTTGTGTAAGGGTTGAAGTTGAGTTTATGGCTAAGGATGTCCCCAGAAAGACTTCGCAGAGGAGAAAGCCCCAGAGAGGGATCTCACCCAGGACCACAGAAGAAGGGATCAGGGAGCCGGACTCAAGCTCATTGGCGCTGCCCTCTGCTCGCAACTGCGGTGCCACTTCTGGATGGCTCCCAGGAAGAAGCAGGCCTGACGGAGGTGGGGGTGGGAGGAGAGGGGGGGTTGGGGAGGGTAGTCTAGATTAGCCCTGGGGTGGTATTCCCAGTGGCCAGTTTGGGAAGGGGTCATTCCAACACCATAGAGCCTGCCATGCATTTGCTGTGCTGGGCACTGCTGGGCCCCAGGCTTTCCTAGCCTCAGGCCATAGGGAGGCAGGACAGACACTGGTCACAGAGTTATTGGTGTCATGGAGGGTGTTGTCCTGAGATTCTGGAGCCCAGACACCCACAGAGTTGAGAGGAGTGAGTATGTGCTTTTGGTTCAGGAAGGAGGGAAGGGTGTTCCGGGGAGAGGGAACAGCAAACACAGAGACTTGGCGTGTGGGTGAAACTGGTGGGAGTGAGGGCAGCTGAGTGGGCAGAGACTGTGAGTGGCACAGTTAGAGCATAACTGACCCACTGCAGGATGTGAGCAAGGAGGAGAGGGGCAGTGGTGGTGTTGGAAGTTCCCTCTGCTGCTCACAAGACCGTGCTGCGACAAGGTGGTGCGGTTCCCTGGTCACTCAGCCCAGTGCTGCCCTTGGCATTGGCTACAAGGAGGGAGGGAGGACTTGGGGGAAAGGAGAGGAGCAACTCCAGGCTTCTGTGTGGGCCCTTGGCTGGGTGCGGATGCTGGTGCCAGTGTGGAGGCCCGGACAGCTCCTCCATCCAGAAGCTGGTACTCTGGCATACCCAGAGGCCTGCCCGTGCCCTGGCCCTCACTGTTTGGGACGGTGCACTCCTGAGTTGGCACATTCAGGGGACTTTGTTTAAGTGGCGACACCTCTGCTGCTGTCATAAAGGAGGAGTTGTTCTTTCTTGAAGTTCGGCACAAACACTAGCGAGGTGAACTGAGCCAGTCTGCGCCGGGCGGTGCCGTGCCAGCAGCCTGCAGCAGGCTGCATAAACTCAGCAGAACCTGCTGACTCAGGCTTTTTGAGCTATTATGTGGCTGTGACTCCTCATTTGTCCCTCCCAGTAGGCCTGGGTCCTCAGGTACCAGAGCCAGCCAGGCCAAGCCCTCTAATGCCCTCACCCTGAATGGTGGTGGGTCCTGCTGGGGCCCTGAGCTCTGTCCTTGGTTTGATTGTGTGTCCCAGGCAAACCCCTTTCTGTGCCTGAATTCTCTTATCAGTACAACTGGTGGGGTGGAGGTGGTAGAGTAGGGAAGCTGGATCAAACAGTGCCTGACCTCCTCCAGGGATCTTTCTGGGATCCTTTCTCTCTTTCTTTTCTCCTGTGCCTTTCCTCCTTCCTCACTCGCTTATTCATTCATTCATTCATAAATGTTCAAAGATGTCTCTCATGGGCCCAGCCCTGAACTGGGAAATGATTCAGACCCTTTGTGCACCCTCGGGGAGCTCTCAGTCTGGCAGGGAAGGTGAAAATGCAAGCAGACAATTATGGTTCAACCCTTGGCGGAGAAGCCCTTAGGAGGAAGCTACTCTGCCCTGGGGAGAGTGGGAGGGAGGCGGGAAGACGGGCTGTTTGCAATGGGCTGTGAAGCAGGAGATAAACAAGGGCAGGGATGGAGCACCCAAGGAAACATCAGCACAGGCGTGGAGGAGCCGAAATGCTGGGTGTGTATGAAAATACAAGCAGGTCAGGGAGGGCTGGGACGAGGCTCGAATGCTGTGCAAAGGACTTTCCCCAGGAAGCTACTGGCGCAGCGTTGGCATCCTAAGAAGTAAGTAGTATGAGCAGAGCTGTGATTCTGAAAGGATGGAGAGGATGGAAGGGAGGCATTGAGGAGTTGTGGTGGAGAGCAGGCGAGATGGCTGGAGAAGCCATGGGGTTGGGGCTGAGGGGAGGAGGAGGGCAGAGGGAGAGGGACAAATCCGAATAGACAAGGAGTAGTAGGGCCTGGGAGATGACGGGGAGCTGGTGTCCTGGAACCTGGAGCTCCGGAGGCTGGACAAGGCTGGAATGTAGGGTAGTGGGGGGACTGAGGCCACGCCCTGCCCCTGCAGTGGGCATCTAAGGAGGGACTTTGAGAAAGGGCATCTGGAGGGGGCAGTGCTTACCTGCCAAGGGCCGAGTGCTGAGTCTGCGTGGAAACTTCGATGCTGGTGTTGGGGACTTGAGCACGCCGGCTTCCCACTCGCAGAAGCCTCCATAGCCCCACAGTTCCCTCCCTCCCTCTAGTCACCTTGTGGTTTCTGTTCTAAGCTTTCCTGAAATTGCCTCCTCTGCTCCGCACTCATGGCCTCTCCTGGAACCCCAGGGGAGTGGAGCCAATGGCATTTTAAAGTGTTTTCGCCCAGCCAGCGTGACTCCGTGGTTAGTCATCGACTCGTGAATCAGGAGGTCACTGGTTCGATTCATGGTCAGGGCACATGCTCAGATTGCATGATCCTGGCCAACCAAGCAGTAGGCTTGGGGCAGACAGAGCCAATAGGGGCATGCAGGAGACAGCCAATTGATGATGTTTCTCTCTCATTGATGTTTCTCTCTACCCCTATTCCTTCCTTTCTCTCAATAAAAACATATTTTTAAGAAGTATTTTTTGTAGGAACAAGTGAGCATGAGGTTGGTACTACTTGTCACATACTGTGCTTGTGAGTCCTGCAGAGATGGACCCCAACTGCTGTGGACAGTGGAGGAGCAGAACCCACTTCCCCCTTCCCCCTACCCCGGGAACCACATCAGAGCCAGAGCCAGGCTCCCAGGGCTTCCCACAGGCGTCCGGGCAGTGCTGAGGTTCCTGCCCCAGGTGGTTCTGCTCCGAGGCTTGCTAGGGAGGCCCAGACTTAGGGTTTGGTCCAGGTCTGGGCTGAGGCTGAGACATTCACTGATGCCTCCATTCACACACCGGGGGAGCTGTGTGCCTCTCCCAGCTGCTGAGGGGGCTGCTACTGCAGGTCCAGATCCCCAGCATCACAGACCCTCCACCATGGGAAAAGGCGAGACACAAATACGCCCCAGTCATCAGGGAGGAAAAGAGACACGGGAGAGGAGATGGGCAGGAGAGCAGAGAGGTATATTTCTTTTATATATATCCTCTCTGTAAAAAGTCAATTATATATAATTGTATATATATTTATATAATTATATATAATTGATTTTTTACAGAGAGGATGAGAGAGAGACATCGATCAGCTGCCTCTTGCATACCCCCTACTGGGAATGTGCCTGCAACCAAGGTACATGTCCTTGACAGGAATCGAACCTGGGACCTTTCAGTTCGCAGACCGACGCTCTATCCACTGAGCCAAACCGGTTTTGGCAGAGAGGTATATTTCAGGTGCAGGTGCCCATCCTCTGGGAAGGCCCAGGAGAGCCATTTCAGCCCGAGGGCCTAAGAGGTCACAGCTGAGAGGGAGGCTGGTGGAGAAAGGGCAAGAAGGCCAGCTGCTGACACCCAGCTAGAGGGGAGCAAGGAAGGAGAGAAGCCCTGAGGGCCGAGGGCCCAGGGCCAGGAGTCCAAATGAGCCCCCGGAGATTTCTGGGAAGGGGAGACAGGTGTGCCTGGTATAGTAAGAGTCCTCAAGAGCTCCTGGAGGCATTTCACCCAGTGCCCCTGTCTGTCTGAAGGGACAGTGGGGACGGTGTGGAACTCTGGGCATTTCTCACACAGATGATGTGGGCTGTGTGTTGCCATCTGAGTGCCTGCGGGCCTGCGGGGCCGATATTGGCTGCTCCAACATCGCCTATCCCAAGCTGATCATGGAACTGATGCCCATTGGTGAGGTTCTGGTGGGCCTGGGGGGCGGGCAATGAGGAAGCTGTGGGGGCCATTCTGGTTCCAATGTGATGGTGTGTGGCATCCAGGTAGGATGCTCTGCTCATCGAGGAAGAGAGGAAAGTAATAGAAAACACTCACATGCCATGTGAGTAACTTGCATCTTCATCTCGGGGAGCATATGTGCCATTATCATCATCCCCATTTTAGAGATGGAGAAACTGAGACCCAGAGAGATTATGTGACTTGGCTAAGGTCACGTGGCAGGTGAGCTGCAAACTAGGTCTGAACCTGGATAATCTTCCTCCAGAGCTGGTCCTGTCACTTGAGAAATGGGACCATTTTCTCTTTCAGGCCCACTGGCTGCCACACACTTTTGCAAACTACTTCTCTCCTTAAAGGCTATGAGGCAGAGTTATTAGCTGCATGTCAGAGGGAAAGTGAGGCATGGGGTTAGAAGAGTGCTTGCCAAGGCTACAGAGTGGCTGAGACACAAACCCGTCTACCTGCCCCAAGCCCGCTGCTTGCTCTGCCAGGATCATGTGATCAGAACCTTCACCTCTGCCTCCCCCAAGACCCTGTGGGCCAACGGGTAAACCTAGAGGACAGGCTTAGGCCTTTTCCATGTTTCTCGTGGCAGCAGAGGTTCTGCCAGTGGGATCTGGGTGATGGGGTCACCAACGCAGGAAGGGTGTAGCAAGGCCACAGCAGGGTGGAGGGCTCCACCTAAGCAAAAAGGAGACCCTCTGCAGCCTGTTCCTCAGACCCTCTAGTCTGCACCTCCCTCCCTGGCTTCCCCTGCGGAAGTTGCCTGGCTTGGCCTGCCCCGTCCCTGCCTCCTCCAGGAAGCCCAGGCCCAGGGAGGTTAGTGCTCAGGGCGGGATTAGATCTTGGCTCTGCCAAAGTTGGCTGCGATATTTGGGGCATGTCACGTCCCTACTCCGAGCTTCTGTGTCCTCATTTGTAAATTGGAGATAATGACACCTACCCACCCTTGGAGCTGCTGCTGGGATTAAACCATAACTCAGGGGACTGCCTGGTGCCAGTCTTGGCTGCGTGGGGTTCTCCTCCAGGCTTCTGTTCTGGGGCTTTTGTTATTGGGCCACATTCCTCTCTAGGTCTTGATCTCCCTGTCAGAAAAATGAATGGAGAATAAGATGACAGAGGTTCTTCTGTCATCCCCAAATCTGAGCAAGAAAAAGAGGGCTGAGAAATGTTTTGGGGAAAACACTTTTTTGAATTTTCCTTTCGGCCCCATCCCAGTCAGAATGACACAGGAACAGCAAAGATCATGGGATGCCTGGGAGTTACACCTCTGCTCAGATGCCGAACCTGGGCCAGGCAACACATGGCATCTGTACAGCCGAACCTCAGATTATCCTAGGGAGGGGTGGAGGTCAGACAGGAGATCTGTGGGAGTGGTGGTGGGGTGTGGGGGAGGGGGAGGGAGGAAAGGGGCTTAGGCACTTGAGGGAAAAGCATAAAAGCATAAAAGCCTTGTAGACAAACATGCACCAAGACCCAGCAAAGAGGTGACACCCTCAGGCCCTCTCCAGCCCAGGACTCCTGGAAGGCTTTGCACACAGTGCCTGGCCCAATTCCAGGGGCCCTCACTCATTTCAGCCCATCAGCAGGTAGATTTTTCTGTTCCCCATGGGAACCACATCTCTTCCACAGAGCCAACAAGAAAGGGACTTCCCTGGGCCTGCTGGGGCCTGTCACACATAAGAGGCCAAAGCTGAGCCACTGCCCTGCCCACCCAGACCTCCCTCACTCCCCTGCCCCCACTCCTCACCCCGAGTTTTTCGTCTGGCCTGTGGTGGGACCTGGGCTCCTGTCTTCCCTTATCTGAACTTTCACTGTCTCATCTGTCAAATGGACTACTAAGCCTCCATCACAGGAAGTCCCGGTGGCCTTTGCCAGCTGTGAGGCTCTGTAGACAGGAGGGCCGCTGACTGCACCAGGAGGGAGCCGTGCAGAGGGGACTGGCTTTGCGCATTCAGTCCTTGCATTTGTCCTCTGCCTCCAGCCTCCTCCTTGGGGCTTCTCCAACCACCTCCAGTGCTGGCAGGGCCTGAGGAGGGCCTCACTCGAGAGGCCATGGCGGGAGGGGCTCTGGTGGGCGAGGCAGGCCGGCCAGCAGTGTTTCTGACCACAGGTCTGCGGGGTCTGATGATCGCAGTGATGATGGCCGCGCTCATGTCGTCGCTGACCTCCATCTTTAACAGCAGCAGCACACTCTTCACCATGGACATCTGGAGGCGGCTGAGGCCGCGGGCTGGTGAGCGGGAGCTGCTGCTGGTGGGACGGTAGGTACAGCGGCGGGTGCTGGCACCAGGTGAGCGGAGAAGTGGGCTTCCCCAGCCATGCACCAGCCTGTAAGGCCCGCCAGCGTGGGCTTTAAGGGAGGAATAGGAGTTTGTCCCTTGGGAAAAGGAGGCTGCCAGGAAGGAGAGAAGAGGCCAGGAAGTCCTGTCCATCCCACCTCCCACTGTCTCCTGCCTTTTCACAGTCCCCGCCTCCTCCTAGGTACACCCCTGCCCTCGGCAACATTTCTGAGGGGCGCCCTCCCCCAGCTGATCCAGAGGTTCTTCTGTCATCCCCAAATCTGAGCTTCTAGCCTGCTGCTGACCCACTGCTCCAAAGAGAGCCCCAGCCAGGCTCAGGAATGACCACGATCAGGCTGCACTGCCCCTCTGCTCCTGTGCCGGGACCCCACAGCACTCTGCCCATTTTCTCCAAGCCCTGCGGTCCCATTACCTCAGCGCCTCACCCTAAGAGTCCCCTCTTCAGTCCTCCCTGATACATTGACCAGGAATAAGCCCATCTCCCCTCAATGCCTCCCACAGGGGACCTGCTAGGCTCTGTCACACCCCCACCCTGGAGGCGGGCAGGCTGCTCCTCAGGTGAAGTCAGCAGTGCATGAGCACTTGGCCTCCAAGTGTGGGTATCGACTGTTTCACCTCCTTTCTCCCACTGAGCCACACGGCTCCTGCCTGCTGGGTGAGCGGCCCAGCCTTCCGGTGCTTAGCATGGCCGACCCTGCAACCTCTGCCCGTGGTGCCCATCATTAGGGTGGGGTCCCCCAAGGCTGCAGGCAGCAGTCCTGGTGATGCAAAGCTGCCGGCTCCTGTGGGAAGGGCCCTGCTGGGACATGCCAGCAGCAGGCAGGCATGAGCTCATCTGCAGGCCCAGAGCCTCCCAACAAGGAGCCTCGCCCTCCTGCCTCCAGATGCTCCTGTCAGCGCTCCTGCCCTCCACCCTCCCCTAGGCCTCTTCCCTGCCCTCTGCGGGCCCAGGCTGTTGGGCAGGTTGTGCCCTCTCTGGGTCTCAGCTCTCCCAGGGGCCATTTTGGTGGCATGGAAAGGGCCCAGGGCCAGGGCTTAGCTCTGCCGACACCTCCAGCCTACTCCTGCCTCGAACAATATCGTTCAAGCTGTGCCCTACCATGTGGGGTCTGGGATCTGTGGCACCTCAATCCCAGGAGGAATGGGAATTCTACAGGAAGGCTCACACTCAGGCTGAGCTGTCTCTCTGGTCCCTGGGGAGGAGGCCATGTGGGGGCACAGTAGGGCATGCTGGTGGCCTGGTCTCAGCCAGCGGGGTGGTGGCCAGAGATGGTGTCACAGGCCAGGGCCCCTCAAGGACTCTGGCTTTTGCCAGCCCCAGGCCCAGGCCCACTCCCCAGCCTTCACTCCTGTGTTCCCTCCTCTGCTGCTCCTTGTCTTCCCTTCTCTGTTATTTGCAAATAGTGCCGAGGCCTCCCTTGTACCCTGCCTGGATCTGGGCCGTCTAAGGATCCTGGGAAATCCAGATGCCCCCTTCCTCCCAAACCTGAGGGCTCCCCTAAAACACACTGCAGCCCAGGTACACGGAGGGGCAGTCATCTTGTCAGCAGTGTGTGCGTGCGGGTGCGGGGAGGGAGGAAGCTTCCTGGTGGAGGAAGGCCCTGAGCTGGGCCTTGGAAGATGGGGGGCTGCTGGAGAGGTGAGAAGGGTATTCCAGGCAGAAGGAAAGACTCTGGCCTTGGAGTCCCTCTGGCAGCTGGGTGGGGGCTGAATCAGATGGAACCCTAGCCCTGGCCAGTGTGGCTCAGCTGTTTGAGTGTCATCCTATGTGACTAAGTGGGGGTTCCATGCTTCTCTACTCCCCCTCACACTTCTGACAGGATGACTGCCCCTCTGTATGCCTGGCCTGCAGTGTAGTTTAGGGGAGCCCCTCAGGTCGAGGAGTGAGAGCTCTGGCTGTCTCAGGATCCTTAGACGGCCCAGATTCAGGCAGGGTACAGGGAGGCCTCGGCACTATTTCCAAATAACAGAGATGGGAAGACAAGGGGCAGCAGGGCGCACACCCAGGCTGTGCTCAGTCCCAATATCTGTCTGTCTGTCTCCCTTCCTCTCAATAAAAAAACAGTAACAACAACAACAACAACAACAACAACAACAACAACAACAATAAGCCCCAGAGGCAGCAAGAAGGCAGGGCCCCTCCAGGCTGAGCTGGGCAGGTGCTGAGGCTGCTGCTGGGCTTCTGGAGCCTGTGTGTGTAATGTAGGGGGGCGGGGGTGGAGGGTGTCCCTGGAGCCTGCCTGCAACTTAAAGAGGGCAGGGCCTGTGCCTGCCAGGCTGAGGGTTAATTAGCCTTCATTGCAGTGGCACCTCCTTCCTCCCGCCTCCCCCTGAGGCCTAGGAAGGAAAAAGGGAGGCAGGCAGGCAGGCAGACCCACCCAGCTCACACAGAGCCTCGGTCACGCCTGTACAGGCTCCAGGAGGTCTCATCCACCCCCCAATAGGGGTGAGGGGCACTCAGCTGACACAGGGTTGAGGGTGCTCAGCCAGGGAGGAGTATATGGAACATCTTGCCCAACCTCTGTCCCTTTAGCTGAGCTGCATGTCTTCAAGACTCTGGGCTCCTCTTCCTGGAAGCCCTCCTAGATTGATGCTTCGTCTGGACCCTCTGAGCCCAGCCCATAGCACAGGTGACAGGGTGGCAGGCTCATCTGCTTTTTTGCTCAATTCTGATCATTGTAGTGACCAGGGCCCACTCATTATAGAGTCTGAGTTCCTAGCACAGTGCCCCCATGCTCCGGGGAGTGGGGGACTCCTAGCATAGTGCCCCAATACTCCGGGGGCTCTTGTAGAAGAGCTTGTGGAATGAACAGGTGGAGCGCGGTTGCGTGGAGGGGCTTCGCGTGGAGGGGAGGCGGGCAGGAGCCCAAAGGAGTTGGTGCAGGTGCGGGAAGGGCTCCTGGGCTGGTGTAGGTTTGGGAAGGTTTGGAGTGGGCAGCGGGAGTGGGGAAGGAGAGGAAGGGCTCCTGATGAAGCCGCTGCCGCCCCAGGCTGGTCATTGTGGTGCTGATCGGCGTGAGCGTGGCCTGGATCCCGGTCCTGCAGGGTGCCAACAGCGGGCAGCTCTTCATCTACATGCAGTCGGTGACCAGCTCCCTGGCCCCCCCCGTGACAGCTGTCTTCGTCCTGGGTGTCTTCTGGCGGCGAGCCAATGAGCAGGTGGGTGTGGAGGAGAGCGGGGTGGGACAGGCCTGGCTGGCTCCTCCGTCCCCTCTGGGATGGGCTGCCACTGGCTCGAATTGTCCCCTTGGCCTTTGTCCAGTGGCCCAGCTGCCCTGCCTCCCCCAGGGGGCCTTCTGGGGCCTGATGGTCGGGCTGGCGGTGGGCGCCACAAGGCTAGTCCTGGAGTTTCTGCACCCGGCCCTGCCCTGTGGCGCCATGGACACTCGGCCTGTCATCCTGGGCAGCATCCACTACCTGCACTTTGCCATTGCCCTCTTCGCACTCAGCGGAGCTGTGGTGGTGGCTGGAAGCCTGCTGACACCCCCACCCCCAGGGGCTCAGGTAAACCTGCCTGATCCTGGGCTCTGACCCTTACCAACTTCTGACTCAGGTCCTAATTCTCTGACTCAAGAATTTTCTAGCTCTTGACCTAGCCCTAGCACCTGGCCCTTTTTGCACTCAGCTGCCCTCTTACATCTCTGACCCCTAATCCTATTTGGGTCCACTACACCCTCCCTGTCCTGCCACCCTATCCCTCCCATTCCCTGCAGATCCAGAACCTTACCTGGTGGACTCTAAAGAGGGACCTGCCCCCAGGAGCCAAAACAGGTACGCATGTGACCCTCACACCATCCCTGGGCTGGGCTTCAGAGCCACAGGGCCCTGGGGGTGGTCCTGAGGTACTCAGCGGCTCTTCTTTCCCACCCGTGCCAGGTGGCACCCAGAAGGAAGCTTTCTGGGCCCGGGTCTGTGGCTTCAATGCCATCCTTCTCATGTGCATCAACATCTTCTTCTATGCCTACTTCGCTTGATGTGGCCTGGCCTTAAGGCCACCCCTTTCCCTACTGAGGACACCAGGCCCAAAGAAGGGTGACTCCCCTCGCGGCTGCATGGCAGATCCGTATCCCGGGACTGCCCAGCCAGCAAGGCGGGAGCCTGAAAAATTAGGGAAGGAATGGGCGAAAAAAATGTGATACATCAAAAATGGTAGTATACTGGCAAGAAAAGGAGATTTCGGTGGACATTCCTACACTGTGTTACTGTTTTTATTTTGCGTACGTAGGTCCAGGGCAGGAGCAGCGCTGTCATCAGAGCTCAGGTCCTGGAGGGTGTGAGGCCCCCCTGGGCGGAGGGAGAGCCCCTGTTCCATCTGCTCCAGTGCCACAGGGCCACCCTGCTCACTGCCCCCCACCCAGCCTGGTATTCCAACTGCTTCTGAGTTCCCCTTTCTTCCTGCTCCAAAGGTGCCCAGATTCCGGGCAGGAGCAGCCTAGTAACCCCCTGCTGGGTGCACATTCCATTCTCCACCTGGGGCCCCCCATGCTGCTGGGCTTCCAAGTCCAGTCCAGGCCCGGCTCCCCTGGCCCGTGGGTCCTCCTGGCTCCTGAGGCCAGGCCAGGCAAAACCTGGGCCTGAATTAAGTCTTCTCAGCGGCTGTATCCAGGGCTCGCCCTCAGACCTTGTCCATTTAGAGAAGCAGCTGCCCCATGGCCTTCACCACGGCGCCTGCAGGATCTGGCCCACCTGGTGTGGGGGGGGGGCCCAGGCGGGGCTCTGGAGAAGCTGTTCCCACCTGGACCTGTCCAGTGAGCCAGGCCCTCAGTTGTGCAGCGCCCTCGCCTTCCCTCACCTCAAAGCCACTTCCCTGAAAGCCAGACACCTCAGGGTCCTTTTGAGGGAGGGGCAGGCAGGCCCAGTGAGTGGGGCCACTGACGGTGCAGTGGGCTGAGCCTCTGCCAGCCCACCTTAGGGTGTCACAATGCTGGTGACCAGTGGAAAGACGCTGGCGGGAACCCCGAGAGAGCCCCTCGCTTGTCGGGCACTGCACCTTGTGTTGGCTGTGGGCACCTGGGTAGCCCCCTGGGTTCATGTGGAGCAGTGGGCTGGGCTGGGCAGTCAGACGCTTTGTCCCTACCGAGGCCTGGGCTGAGCCCAGGGGACTTGGAGAGGTGTCCATGGTCTCTCTTTGGACTTCAGCGTCCTGTGGATAGGTGGTCTGCTGGCTCGGCCCCCAGACCCACTGCGGTCAGAGGTGCACAGGCTGGACATAGCTCCGGGGGAAGAAACCCACCTGCCCACAGAACCGGCCTCGCCACCAGTGTGGGTCCAGGTGCTCCAGGACCTCGATGATGTCACCGCGGCGGAAGCTGAGCTGGGAGGGGTCCTGGGCTGAGAAGTCAAACTGGGCCTGAGCGTAGCCTGTCCGTGGCGGCTGCAAACAGAGTGGGTGTTAGTGGGGCCTCAGAGGCCGGGCAAGAGAAGGGATTTGCCGCTGGATGGGAAGGGCAATGTTTTCGAGGCAGAATTGAGGTCAAGGGGATGGCTACCCACATGAGCCTCCTGCTGCCCGCCCCCATCCCCCTACTCTGCTTGGCTGCCACACAGACACTGCCTCTCCAGAGTGCCCTGCTGTCCTGGGCTATGCTGGAACCCAGTCCTGGCCTCAAGGAGGGCATAGTTCAGGCCCTGATGTTTGGGGTCTCAGTTCCCTGGCTGTGCAATGGCCATGATAACTGGACTCCAGGACCCGAGACCACCAGGGTCACACAAGGACGGTAATGTGACTTCTAGAGCCCTTGGCCGGGCTCTGGGAGAGAAGGCATCACTTTGAGCTGCCCCCAGCTCTCAGAGGGCCTGGCCTCCAGTCCCATTTATGCCCCAAAGTGACCTAGGTTAAGTCCCTGTCCTTTGTGGGACTCAGTTTCTCCACCTTCAAATGGCACCTGAACTAGAGCTCTCAGCCTGACACCAGGACTTCTCCCAGCCCCGGCTCTGCGGAGCAAGTCCCAGGCAGGATGGCGATAGGATCAGGGCACCGGCTGTAATTAGCAGTTCTCTGCCCAGGAAGGAGGAGGCGGCCTGGGTCCTAAGAGACCGAGCCAGCTCTGGAATCTCTCCACAGGGTAGGCGGTCCCAGGGCTGGGCCCAGGGAAGTGGTGTGTGTGTGAGCTCACAATTGGCCCCCAATTCCATCCTGGCTCCCTCACACTCTTCAGCATCAGAGCTGGCCCAGGCAGCGAGGGAAAGGGAGGAAGGTCTGAGGTACAGAGGCCCAGAGGAGGCTCAGGGCTGATCTGACCCAGGTCAGGCTGCGGAGATGGAGCCTCCTGGTAGGACAGGGAGGTACAATGCGGGGGGCGGGGGGGATGTCCGAGGCACTGCTGACTCCCTGAAATATCAAATCCCAGGGCACATCCTATGGGACAGAGGGGACACTGAGGCCCAGGTGAGGGATGAACTGGCCCTGAAATTGTGCTGGATGAGGCAGCTGGGACCCAGGAATAGGCTGGATGGGCTTCCCTCAGCATCCATCAGCCTCCTCCCTCTGCAGAGTCCGTGCTCAATTGTGCTGTCACAGGGTCCTGCCTCCAGCCTCAGGCTGGGCCAATCCTCTGTCCCCCTCTAAGGAAAAGAGCACATCAGGGCTAATAACCCCATTAGTGGGTGTGGTCATCCTAATGAGAACTGGCCTCGAGCCCCTGATGAAAGGCTGGCTGGCAAATTGCTGTGATTGCGAGGACACGGGGTGGCCAACCTCCCCCCAACACACCGTGTCTGGCCAGGACCTCACCCACGCTGCCACACCCCACCCAAGACCAGCACCTCTGGGGCAGGAAGCAGGACTGAGCTACCTGGCTGGTGGCCTTGGTAAGTCACATCACTCTCCTTCCTCAGCTGCCTCAGTTGCACGATGGGGACAGTAAAACTCCAATGCAGAGCCCAGTCCAGTACGAGGCACTCAGAAGGTTCATTAGATGTCAGTACCTTCAGCCATTCAACATTTAATGAGCACCTACTATGTGCCATGCACTACTGACAACAAGTCAGACATGGTTTGCCCCAGGAAATTGCCAGTCTGTTCCTTCCTTTTCTCCCTCTCCTCCCAGCCTTGCTTGTTTCCCTGCAGTGACACCAGAATAGGACTTCACAACCTGGCTGGACCCCCTCCTATGCGGGGAGCTGGTGGGCCTGGCCCCAACAAGTGTTGTGGCCCTTGCACACAGCAGGGCACCAGCCTGGTCTTGCCCACCTACCTGGAGTGGGGGCTCCTCATCCCGCAGGAAGACCTGGCGCTTCTTGGCGATGGTGGTGGTGCGGTAGAAGTCAACCAGCTCGTTGAGGGAGTTGAATTTCTCCTCCCACAGGAAGTACTTGCCCGAGGCCTCACGCAGCACCTTGAAGTGTTGCACCTGGTCCCCGTAGCTGGAGGGGAGAATGCATGGTCACCTGGGATGGGTCCACAGCCAGGGACCACTCCCAGCCCAGCACAGCCCTGCGTCTTCCCTTCTTGCCCTGGAACCAACCTTCCACTTTTCTGGTGAGACCTGGGCTCAGAAGGTGCAACAGGGAGGACAGGTCAGGCCTCCTGTCCAAGCTCCATGTGAGACCTTGTGAGCAGCCCTGGCCGTTAAGGGGGGTGGACCCTGAACCAGGCATTTTCTTGCTCTGTAACTTTAGGCAAATCACTTCTCTGAATTTTAGTTTCCTTATAATACTTCTTCCCTCTGGTTAAGTGCTCAGAAAATGCTGACTGTGGCTCATTGGCAACATGAAATAGGTTTCTTTGAGCGCATTTCCTCTCTCTTTGTTAATTCTCACCCGAGGATAGTTTTTCTATGGATTTTTAGAGAGTGGAAGAGAGGGCTAGAGACAGAGAAACATCCATGTGAGAGAGACACATCGAATGGTTGCCTCCTGAATGGACCCCAACGTGGGCTGGAGATTGAGCCTGCAACCAAGGTACATGCTCTTGACTGGAATCAAACCTGTGCTCTGGCACTCTAACCACTGAGCACTCCTAAGGTCGCTAGGGCCATTTTCTCTCTTCCCCTCCCGCTGCGTCCCCTCCTGGCTCTTGCAGTACCTTGAGGAGCAAATCCTCAGGCTCCTCTGACTCAGGCCTCAACCTGTGGATGGGAGGGGAGCTTAGGCACATTGGGTGCTTCTGTCCTTCCCACCCACACTCACCTCGAGGACCTGGCTGGTATGGAATATACTAGTATGTGGACAGCAGATTTGACTTTGGGTGGTGGGCACATGGTGCAATATACAGATCTTTGTAACACAGAAACCTACACCTGAAACCTGTATGTTCATGTTGACCAATGTCATGTCAGTCAATCCTATATAACAAAAGCATAATATCCAAATTGATCGAACAGCTGAACAGCAGAATGACCATCCAGACAACCATCCCGGCCAGGCCAGCCAAGGCAGGTGTGATGTGATTGGTTGGGGGGCCCAGCTATCTCCCCATGATTGCCCCATGATTGCCCCGCAAGGGAGGCCCAGGCCACTGAATGGCAGACTGAGGCAGGTGGGTGGGGCCTCCCTTTGCCAGGGAAGCCTGGGTCCCAGGTGCTGGAGGGAAGCCAGTGCCAGCAATGGGGGAAGGAAGGCCTACTCTTGCATGAATTTCCTCCATCAAGCCCCTAGTCTCTATTTACAAAAGACTGACCAGTGACTAAGACACACAATGACCATAGGGGGCAGACACTCAACAGACACTCAATGCAGGAACTGCTGAGAACCCGAGAACCACCTTTTTGCTATCCAGGACCCCCCTGGGGATGTCGGAGAGCCAGTTTAGGCCCAATTCCCGCAGGACAGGCCGAGGGACCCCACTGGTGCATGAATCTGTGTACTGGGTTCCTAGTTTAATAATAAAAAGAAAGAACCTTCCATGGCTCCCCATTGCCCTTGGGACAAAATCTTAACACCAAGACTCAATATTAGGCTCTAATTGCATGTCCAGCCTTTTTTCTTCTATAATCTCAGATGCAATCAGCAGCCCCTTCTTGCCCCCCAGCCCAAGCCCAGCTACTGCATCTTCTCGCACACCTTCTCGCTCAGGGCAGAGACCTTTCCCAACTGGCCAGAGGGGTGGAGCCTGCTCTGCCTGGCCTGACCCGAGGGACCTGCCCAGGGCCTTCCCACTTGCTCCGTATTTCAGGCCAGGACAGGACATGCTGTCAGAGGCTAGGGAAGATGCCAGGTGGGTCAGGACAGCGGGGAGTGAGCCACTGTGATTCTCCTCCCTGCTGCAGGGTGGCCAGGCTCACATGGGTGGGGAGGAGCAAATAGGGCCCTTTTTGCTGTGGGGAAACCAAGGCCCCAAGTACAGCCAGCACCTGGCCAGAGCGGGGCCACATTAGAACTCCTACCTGTCACTGTATGTGCTCCAGACTGGTCATCACTGTACAATAGCAGCAGTAATGCTGGTCCCATTGTGATAATCATGTCCCAGATCTTGTCACTCCATGTCCAGAGCTACTCCTCCACGTCGCATCTAGGCTGTGGCCCCAGGAGGCGCACCCTCTGTCCTCTCTGCCTGGCCAAGCAGGGCCCCCTTCTCCCTCCAAACCCAGCTCCACTGGCTTACACCCAGCTCACTGCTCTGGGCCTTGGGGTCCTCCCCTGCCCCATGGAGGGGGTGCTGGCACTCCCCACAGTACACTGGGGATCTGGGACTCCTGGCTGTGCTGGTGCCCACAAGGCAGCCCTGAGGAATTTCTGGGCATAGCCCAGTGTGTGCACTGGGCAGGGGCAGCCCTGGGAGGAGCTACGTTATCATTTTTTTTGCAACTAGATGAGAACTAAATACCGATCTGGAAACTCTATAATAAAAAGAAAAAAAACATCTCGGGTTCTAAATTTTAATTTTGTTAAACGATTTTGGATACAGTGCACTGACAAGCCGGGTAGCCCTCGGCCTGGGTCTGTCCAGGTGGCCTACACCGGGGTCTTGGGCTGAACGGGAACACATGTCTGTCCCTCGCTGCCAGCCTGCTCGCTGTCCACCACTGCCAGCTACTCGCCTCCCCAGCATCCTGGTGGCTACTTTAAGTTTATGATGAAGAGTTGTTTAAGGTACATATCCCATGGTGTTGGGGGGGGGCAGAGGGCAGAGTGGGATTCCCCGACCTGCCCAAGTCAAGGGTCCCAAAATTAACAGCACCTCTCTCCACTTGTAAACACACCTCCAGGCTTTGCACATTCTAGTCCCCCCACATTCTTCTCCAGACTTCTACTCATTGGTCAGGCCCAGGTAAAAGGGCCCAACCTCTGAGAGTTGCTCAGCCCCCTATCGGAGTCAGGCTTCGTGGGTTCCTGGGCAGGGCCTTATAACCAACTGCTTTTAAGGACCCCCCCAGTAGCCACCTAGACAGCTCAAGCGTGGGAGGCGGGGCAGCCCCTGAGGGTGCAGCCCAGTGAGAGCTGCTGGTCAGGTAATGGCGTGGCAGCCCTGCTGAAGCGCTCACCGGGTGCCGCAGGCCCAGCCCCCAGGCTTGTGTACAGCCCAGAACGGGTCCATTCCCACCACAGAACTGAGGCCCAAATGCTCTGACCATGGTGAGTAATGGCCCCAAACCCAAGACAAGGCCACCTGTGGGCCATTGGCAGGCGTTGCTCCAGGTGCTGGTGCTGCTGGCATTGTGGGCTGCAGGCACCCCTGTTTGTGTCCCGGGGATGGGAAAGGACGCATGGACGGTGCTCCTGCTGTCTGACCTGAAGCTGCCAAAGCCACAACCCTCCCTGAAGTAACCACTGCCAGTGATGTCCCGGCGCCCTGTTCCTCTAAGGCAGTGGTTCTCAACCTTCCTAATGCCGCGACCCTTTAGTACAGCTCCTCATGTTGTGGTGACTCCCAACCATAAAATTATTTTTGTTGCTACTTCGTAACTGTAATTTTGCCCCTGTTGTTAATCGTAATGTAAATATCTGATATGCAGGATGTCTTAGGCGACCCCTGTGAAAGGGTTATTCGACCCCCAAAGGGGTCGTGACCCACAGGTTGAGAACCGCTGCTCTAAGGCTTAGTAAGTGATGGGTTTCCGGGCCCTGGACTTGGCTGTGGTGCCCAGAGGAGTGTCAGCCATGCAGCACAGTGAGGATGCCAGCGCCAGGCAGTGAGGAGCCAGGGAATAGGCTTGAGGCAGGGCCCAGGCCTGAGTGCCTGGCAGAAGCAGAGCCCTGCCTCGGAGCTACAGGGGGCGCTGGGTGCAATGGTCCTTTCTTCTGAATGAGGGCAGACGAGGTGTGGTGGGTTGAAAAGATCTCAATCTCCAATGGCCACAACTTTGAGCATTTTGGTGTTTGAAGGTTATCCTATTACCTGGAAAGTTACTCAAAACAAAGCATCCTTGCCCTGGCTGGTGTGGCTTAGAAAGGTTGCGGCTAGATTCCCTGTCAGGGCACATGCCAGGGTCAGGGGGCACAATCCAAGGTAAGGGGTGTGCAGGAGGCAGCCATTTGATGTTCTCTCTCATCATTGATGTCCTCTCTCTCCCCCCTCCCACTTTCTCTTTCTCTCTCTCTAAAAAAAAAAAATCAATTAAAATATTTTTAAAACAACAACAAACATTCTCTAAGCCTATAGGAGGGTCAGGGAGTGGAGAACAGGAGATGAGATGTGGGAAAAGGGCAAGAGACTCAGGAATTCTAGAACCTTCCAACCTGAGAATTTAAGAACCCTCAATGGGTAGTGCTCAGTGAAGGTCTCATCCCTTCTCTCACCCATCCTAGTCCTGTCCCTGTGAGGAGAGCAGGCCAGAGGGGGCCTGCCTGCAGCCAGGAGCCAAGCCTGACTGGTGACCACATCTACCTGAGGCTCCGGGCCTCATCTCTGACTCTCTCCAAGACCCCTTTCCTCCTTTTCTGCCTGGCCTTCGCTGGGATGCCCTCCCCCAGCCCAGGGATCTGCGGGCATGCAGAGGACTGCCTCTGGGAGCCAGGCAAGCCCCCTGTCCGAGGGGGCTGAGCGCAGAAGCCCTGCTGCTAAGCCCTCCCAAGCAGCAGGGGAAGGACAGACTGAGGGGCTCCGAGCCTGGCACAGAGCTGGTTCAGGATGGTGGGCAGTGCCTAGGCCGCATGTGCCTGTGTCCTGACCCATAGGTGCCAGGCGGCTAACTCCGTTATGTGACTGGATGTGGGCATCCCTCTCTGAGCAGCTATGGCTGCATTTGTCTCTATGTGTGACCCCCACATCCACCTACCCAGGGGGCTGAGGTGCTGGGCTGGCTCTGGGGAAGTTGAGAAAGCTCCAAGGAGAAGGTCAGGCCTGATGGGAGCAGCAGCCAGTCCTGCTCAGCGGGTTTTTCTGGCTTGGTGGTGGTAGCAAAGGTGGCAGTGACAGCCCAGAGAGGATGAAACAGGTTGGGTATGGTCACAGCACCATCCTGGCAGAGAGCCAGGTGCCCACTGGGTGGTCTCCATTAGGCTTGGCCCTTCTGCAGCTTCAGTGTTCCCATCTGTGAACAGGGAGGGGCTACCTGTACCACCCCAGACACGAAACAGCATTATCCTGACCCCGGCTGGGCTGTGGGTCTCAGGGAAGGGGGTGGCAGAGGAGACCAAATCTGCCAGGGCACAGGGCCAATGGGCAGCAGCTCTGCTCCTCCTTTCTCTGTGATCTTGGACAAGTTACTGCACCTCTATGAGCTTCAAGGTTTTTTTTTGGTTTGTTGGTTTGTTTGTTTTATCTGTAAACTGTTTCTGGGATCAATTCCTCCCAGTCTTTGCATGTATAAAACCATGCCCCCCACGTTCCTGCTTCATTTTCCCAACGGTCTTGATCACCTCCCAGGATTCTGTGTAATTTACTAGCCATTTATCATTCCTTACCCCAGTGGAACAAGAGCCCAAAGAACGGGAGCTTTGTTCTATTTGTTTGTATCTGAATCCCGAGCGCAGGGCCAGGCCTGTGCACGTGGGTGCTCAGTGACCCGAGAGCAGGGCAGGCCGTGCATTGAGTCCAGGGCACCTCTAGCCTAAAAGGAAGCAAACCCCTCACTTGGGAACAAATTCTCATTTACGACCGAGGAGACCACGGCAGCCCGGAGTGAAGTGTGCGGCAGTCACATAGCCCAGGCCGGGCACCCAGCCAGCGTGGCGCGCTTCTGCCTGGGAGGACACAGCCCTTTGTAAACTCATAAAGGCCAGCCGGCTGTGGCCACTGCTGCTTCTGAGGCCCATAAACCCCACTCTGGTGGCTTTATGAGCTTAGCATGAGCAAACAGGAGGTAGCATGCAAGGGGGTGAGAGGCCCGGAGAGCCACGCCAGCGAGAGAGGGAATGCCTGGCCCACGCGAGTCTGCAGCCATCACCTTCTGGATGGCCTTCGATCATTGTCTCCCTGTTAGAGATGAGGCACTACAGGAGGGAGAGCGTGACCTGCTGGTACCAGCAGGGCCTAGCGGAGCCAGGCAATCACGGGGCTCCCGCCTCGCACCACCACCCTTCTCTAGCTGCCCCGGGGCCTGGTGCAGGGCCAGGAAGCGCTGTGGGACCTCGGAGGGCTCGTATGTGACAATGCTATAACAGGCATGTATGAAGCACTTACTGTGTGCTCGGCATCACACTTTACCTAGATGTTCGGGTGAGAAAACTGAGGCTCACAAGGCAATGTGCCAGGTTATGCAGCCATAGGTATCAGAGCTGAGGTTCCTGCCACGAAACCCACAATCCTAGCCACATCGGTTCTCTGAGTGTGTTTCCTTCTCTGATCGCTGCCCGATCCTGCAAGGACCACCGGAAGGCTCCGTGAGAGACAATGGGCCGAGAGTGGGAGCGGGAACAGGGAGCCCAGGCCCAGGGTGCGAAAACCCGCCAGCAGGGTGGCAGCTCCTGTGGTTCTCACTGTGGGGTCTCAGCCAGGATGCCTGGGGGAGGTGCTGGGGCATATGCCAGGGTTTCTCCTGGGGGCACTCCCAGGCCTTTTCCCAACAACATCGGCGCTGGCTCCCTAGCACTGCCCATGTATCTGGTCCAACTTGCACTCCAGGCCCAGCCTCCCAGGTCCACCTTCAGGCCTTTGCACACACTCTCCTCCTCAGCCATGTGGAATGCACCTGTCATTGAGTCCCCCCGACCCCCGTTGTTCATTCATCACAAGCACTCTGGGCCCAGTGGTGCCAACTCCTCCCTCACCCCTTGGATTGGACTCCTCCCTGATCTGCCCTTCCTTGGTTGACACACACTAAGTAGGCTGAGATGTGTGGGTGTGAACTTCCACACACATCAGCTTGGCTGCATTTACAGAGACACCAGAGGGCAGTGCAGGAGGCACTGAAGGAAGGTCGCCCTAATTTGTGAGCAGAGGAAGGAGAGTGCAGAGGAGAGGGATCGGGAGGGCCCCACCTCCCCACTGCTCAGCCTCCAGAAGCCTGCCCAGTGACTTCCCTGTAACCCTGTTTTGCTGGGTGACTTGGGCTTTGGAACTAATTCCAGGAGCCATTCAAAGGTCCACCCAGGGCCATGCCCAGGAGACCCCCTGGGCAGCCAGCCTGGGGCACTACCATTTCTGCTTCGCACTGAGAGGGGGGACTTGGGGGCAGGCTTGGGAGTGGGAGGTGAGTTGGGCCTCCAGCCCACGGTCATCCTGAGAGGAAGTCAGGGCCAGGAACTCACAATACCCCCCATTTACAAGTGCCCCTATTTTTAACATGGGAAATGGAGGCACAAAGAGAGTAAGCCATTCCTATCCTCGGGCTGGCCAGCCTGCCCTGGGCAGGGGAGTGGAGCCAGTGGGCAGCGGGCTGTGGGCTCTGGGGGAACCCAGCTGAGTGAGCTCTTCACAGCAGCGCCCACCGCAGGGCCCAGGGGCACCCTGAAGGGTCCACGGGGCCCTTTTTGCAAACAGGAGCCCTCTGGGGCTCTGGTTTGGAGCTGCCAAGGACGCTGCAAACATCCCCCCTCTGAGTGCGAAGCAGAAATGGAGGCTGCCTTTCTCTGCTTCCGTGGATTTCCCATGGCCACAGCACCCTCACCCAGCCGCTCCATCAACTCAGAGCAGATCATACCTGTTTACCCTTCGGCATGAGCCACACAATAGCCTGAGCAGCCCCGCCAGAGGCAGCTGGAAGCCCTTCTCGAAAGCAAGGCTGGCACAGTGGTGCCCGCTCCATGTGGACTCTGTGCTGTGCCCTCCACACTCCTGGCGGCTGCTCTTGTCAGTGGTTCCCATCCCACAGACCTGAGCCACCTCTCACAGCCCCTTTCACTCCCTCAGCTCCACCTCAGCCCAAGGCTACCCTTCCCGCTCCTCACTCACCCTTGTTCACCCTCTCTCTAGTCATGCCACCTCCTGGGGATTCCCCGAATCCAAGCCCTTGTGCACCTCAGGGCCTCTGCCCCGTGTTCATCTGTCCTGTTTGCTGTCTCCCCTACTAAGACAGGAGCCCAGGCAGCTCTCATGGCCTCTCCAGGCCCTGGGCAGCCTGGCCCTCGCCTGTGGCTCAGCAAATAGCCCCGAGTTTCTGCATCCAGACCCTCCTGGCCCAGGGGAGAGGCTGAGGCTGCCACCTCAAATGTGCCCCTTTGGGAGGTTGAGTTGTTATTTTTAAGAAACAGAAGACTCAGGGGGAACCATCGGCATTCCCTGTGCCTAAAAGAACCGAGAGAGGACCCACTCCAGGCAGTGGGTGTCGCGCAGGGAACTGGTTCACATGAGGGAGCTGTGACGACAGAGGGACTTGGCGAGGCCCTGCGGCAGCTCCGGGGCCACTGGTAACCACGGCCCAGCAGACACTTCTTCACCCCGCATGTGGGCTTCCGTCTCCACGTAAACTCCCCCCGCCCTGTAAAGTCCCAAACCACAGCCTTCCTTTCTCTTCAACTCAGATGGCAGCAAGCCTGACTCCAGGTGCCGTCTCCTTATGGAGCCCCATCGGTACACTTGTGACTAAATTTGATTATTTTTCTCCAGTTAGTTTGTCTCATGCATTTTAATGGTTTGACCAGCCGGGAAAACTAAGAGGAGAAAGGGGGGTGGGAATTCTTCTCACAGACACTGGAGATAGGAAGGACAGAGACCCACCAGGGCCTGACCCCGCCACCCCACTCCTGTGCCTGCTCCCAACTTCCAGCCTGGACCCCCATTACCTCATTGTGGCCTTGGGACTGGCTACCACCCCATGCCTGAGGAGCTGCCTTGTCTCAAAGCCAGACACTCCTCTGCAGCCATCTTGCCCCCATGCCAGGCACTATTTTAATTGCTCTCGATATACTGACTTAGTTTGTCCTTGCAATAATTCACTGTACGGGTGAGGAAACAAGCACAGAGAGGGTGAGTGGCTTGTCCAAGGTCACACAGCCAGGAAGTGGCAGAGACGGAATCTGAACCCACCAGTCCGTCCTCTCAGCTATGTCTCCATATAGTTGAGAGGCAGGATAGTAAGGAGCTAGAAAAATTCCTTGGCAAGCAAATGGAAGACAGTGAGAAAGCTGAGCAAACAGGCCAGCAATTTACAGCGGCATGGAAGCCTCCTCCCTAGAGATCACAGCGTGGCCTCAGTTGTATTTCAGCTCCAGGCCCAGAAAAGCATCGAATCCAGGGGGCTGGCACTAGGATCAGCTGCCATGACCAACGACCTCCTGCCCTGGCGCCTACCAATCAGTGGAGACCCTGATCCTGAAGGGACACCCCTGGAAACCTGATAAATATTCTATTGAGACTTCCCCTGGGATCTCCCTAAATGCCTAGCCTTAAACCCTTCAGGAGGGACCCAGCCTGCACGCTCGCTCCCTGTGCCTTTCCCTTCCTCTCTACTCCCCACAGGCAGGCATCTCCTACACTCCATGGGGTCCCCACCAGGGTGCAATGGGCAGCGATCTGATCCTGTCTCCGAGGCCCCTTCTCTCTGACTCCTTAGTGAATGGAGGGAGCAGCCCCGTCCCTCCCTCCCGCCCCCCTCCCCCCGCCGCCCCTTGGCTCTCCTGCTGCTTCTGTCCAAGTTCCTTCCTTGTCTCACTGCCCCATTTTCACTCACTGCCCCAGCTTCAATAAGCATCCCACAAACAAATCCTGGACTCACGATGTGAACTCTTTCCTGCACCAAGTCAAGAACCACACACTGCTGGCCAGCCCCGGGCAGATCTGCTCCGGGTCAGGTGCCCCCGAGGAACAGCAGGACCCTGTCAGAGCACATCCTGAAGACCTGCCCTGGTGCCTGGTGTCTCCTGTCCCTCGTTGCTCCCATCACATAAGCCACTGGCACCTTCTTCCTCCCTGAGGACGAACCTTCGGCCCCAATAGTTGTAGAATAATGTCCAGATCCCTTGCCTGGCACTGGAGGCCCGAGTCTGCTTTTCAAGCACATCCTTACTGCCCTGGGCCACGCCCTGGACAGGGTGTCCTCCCCTAACCCACAGATGGTCACTGCTTCCAGGCATTTGTTGTGGCTATTCCTCTCCAGGGATGCCCTTCCTGCCACCTCTGTCTGTGAGCCTATTTGGTGCTTGGACACAGCTCAGGGGCTGCCTCCCTGCCCACCTGCCCTGCCCTCTTGCAGGTCACAACTCACTTCACAGAGATGGAGAACTCCCCTGGGGAGCTCTCGCTCTCCCGGATCAGGAAGGCTCCCAGGTAGTTCTGCTTCATCAGAATCTCTTCTGCCAGCTGCCGGGAAATCCTGCCCGAGTACCACCTGCAGAAAGAGGGGACAGGTGAAGGCAGTTGGCAGGGAGGGGGGATTGGGCTGGCCGCCTCCTCTGCGCCCAGTGGTCAACATTGCTCATCCTCACAGCAGTCCCGAAATGCAGGAGATCTCACTGAACTCATTTTACAGATGAAGAACCTGAGGACAGAGATATGAAGCAAGGAGCCCAAGATGACATGCTGTGGCAGGCAGGAGCTGGAAACCAATCCCAGCTTTCTGGCTCCCGGGCCCAATCTCTTCCCACCAGTCCAGGAAAACACATACCATCAGAAAAACAGAAATATCAAACCTCAGTGATATCAAACCCAGCCAACCCCAGCTGAGCTTTTCCATTTTAGATGGTAGACTCTTTTTTATATATGTATATATTTTTTATTGATTTCAGAGAGGAAAGGAGAGGGAGAGAGAGATAGAAATATCAGTGATGAGAAAGAATCATTAGTCAGCTGCCTCCTGCACACCCCACACTGGGATTGAGCCCACAACCCGGGCATGTGCCCTGACTGGGAATCAAACCCAGGACTCTTCAGTCCGCAGGCCTACGCTCTATCCACTGAGCCAAACTGGCTAGGGTTGGATAATAGATTCTTAAAAGTAAAAAATAAAATAAAAACAATGACAAAAACAATAGCAGTTTTGATCTGATGAGGAAGGATCTCACCCTTTACCCATTTCACAGATGCACAGACTGTGGCCACCTGGACTTTTCTCACAGGTACAAGTTCCTTTTCCTGCTACCCAAACAGAACTGGGTATACAAAAAGGTGCCCAATTAATGCTTAGAATCTTGCAAGGTCCCCATCACATTCAGGGTCTGGGAGTAAAAGGCTGGGATCCAGTTTCTCTTTCAGTCTGCCCACCTGCTACAGGGCTCTAAGCCGTTCCTGTCCCCACCCAACGCCTGCCTGCCTGGCTCCCCCCCGTGGAGAGTCCAGGTTTCAGTCCCTCATTGTTGGGGGAGGGTGGGAACAAAGGCTGCAGCAGCCAGTCTCCTGGTGGAACCATGGTCACCAAGGTCGACAGCAGGTGCAGCGGCAGGGCTGGCATGTCCTGCCCATCTCCCCACTTGCCACTCGTGTTCCATGTGCCCCGACACTTGCAAACACTGGGGTTCTTTCCCTGGTGCCTGGCACACTCAGCATGTGTGCTGACCCCTGGAACACTTAGAGGTGGCTGATGACCAGGGCGTGGGTGGACAAAAGCTGCCCGATGCCCTGGGAGCCTGAGCCTCTCTGGGCTGCCTGGTCCCACTAACTCACCCTGCCAGCTCCTGCCTGCCCACTTCTCACTCCAAAGCCAAGCCCTGGCCTCACCCAGGACTCAGGCCCTGCCTCTGTGAGAGCCCACACCTCAGAAGTGAGGTGCCAACCAAGTGCTGCCCCTAGACAGTGGGCATCCCGGAAGCAGAGGCAGGGAAGTGGTTGCTGCATGTAGAGGGCCAAGCCACCCCCCTGGAGAGCTCGGCCTGGGTACCTGAAGTTGTGAGGGGTAGGGGGGTGTCCGGGACGAAGCCCCTGCCAGAGGCTGAGCTGACCGTGAAGGCCGCTTGGGGCCAGGCAGGGAGCCCTCTGCCCAGAATCCTCGGCAGGACACACGTACAGGCCCACAGGGCTCCACCTGGGCATGTCCTGCGGGCCTGGGTGTCTTCAAAGAGCCCACAAACCCCACAGGAGGTGACAGAATGTGGGTGGCTGTCACCCTCAAAGGGTGTTGGAACCACACCTTCCAAGGAGGCTAGCCCCGCCCGACCAGGGGGAGCCAGCTGGTCCCAGGCCCCTCTCTGGGGGTTGCAGAAGCAAGACTCCTTGCACCTAGAGCCAGTTCTCTCCATCGCCAGCTCCTCCACTCAGGGCACCTAGCCCAGTCCCCCTTCTCACTGATATGGAAACTGAGCCCAGAAAAGGCCACGGATTCCCTGGCAGGTGACACAACAAGTCCCTGACCTTAGACTCTCCCTCAACCCCAGCTGCTCTTAACGGCTCCCCCACTGCCCTTCTGGGGAGCACAGCCCAGGCAAACAGAATTCCTGCAAATCCTACACTGCCTCTTGCCAGCCAAGTAACCTGAACAAGCCACTGGACCTCTCTGTGCCTGTCTGTGCCGGCTGGATACCCGAGTTTCCTGCAGCTGTTGTTATCATGAGCCAGCTCCAGCCCTCACCTTGCGCGACCCGCCACATGTGCCTCCTCCCCCTGTGCCTCCTCCCCCCGAGGTACTCTCCTTTGCCTGGTGCCTCCCTCCTTCGCCCTGTGCATCCTCCCTATATCTCCTCCCCTTGAACATCCTTCCCCTGTACCTCCTCCGCCTGTACCTCCTCCCCCTGTACATCCTCCCCCTGTACCTCCTCCCCATGTTCCTCCTCCCCCTGTACCTCCTTCTCCTGTACCTCCTCCCCCTGTACCGCTTCCCACTGTGCATCCTCCCCCTGTACCTCCGCACCCTGTACCTCCTCCCCCTGTATCTCCTCCCCCTATACCTCCTCCCC
>JAAGEH010000376.1:2403605-2459361 GCA_011751065.1 Lasiurus cinereus
TCCTTCTTTCCTTCCTTCCTTCCTTCCTTCCTTCCTTCCTTCCTTCCTTCCTTCCTTCCTTCCTTCCTTCCTTCCTTCCTTCCTTTGACATTTCCCTTGTCTTTTTGACAGCCTGCTGTATGCCAGGCAGTTCTGTGCCCTGTGGCTCCAGTGTGATACTGTCCTCATGAACTCACTCCATTCTCAGCAGCCAACACCTCTGATAAAAGCAAATACACCAGGAATTGGCTAAGGTTAGTGGGAAATGACTAATCTTGAGTAGGAAAGGTGGGCACAGGAATCTGAGGGGGCAGGGGTCATGGGGATGTTACAGTCTTTACAATGAATGACCTTGGGAACCCCTGATCTACTCTCCACTGCTGGCCATTCACCCTGAGCCCAGTCCTCTTTTCTCGCATCTAGGTTTAGGTTGGCAAGCCAGGCCTCGCCGTGGCTTTCACAGAGAGGGTCTCAGCAGCCTGTGCTTGGCCTGCCTTCGTCCCCATCGGGCCACATGCCCCTGGGCCTCTGCCAGCCGCACAGGTGTACCTAGGAACCTGCATCCTGGCATCGGGAGGGGTTGTAGGTCCTCAAGAGGACGTGGTTCCTTTTGTGAAGCATCAATCTCCCACCAGTCCTTCAGCCTCAGGGGCAGACAGTTCCTAGAGTCCAAGGACACACGTTCAAATTGGACCTCATTCTAAGCAAGTGGTGTCACACCCTGTGCCTCAGCTTAGTCATTGGTGGGGAACGGGGGGGGGGGGGGCACCCAGCCTCCCATTTAGGCAGCTGAAGCAGGGCTCGGGCACATTGCTAAGCTGGGTTGGCGACAACAGGATGGCCACAGGGTGCTCTTGAAGCTCTGGGCCAAGAGTGGGCCCAGGGCTCAGAGGGCGGGACATCTAGTCAAATGCCCATTGTTGCAGGCGGTGGCTGGGGAGACTCCGGCTGGGAGGGGCATGGCAGCTCGGCGCCTGCCTCCTGGCCCAGCCACTCTTGAATCCAGCGCCTGAGCAATCTGAAGAGCTAAGACATTTCCAGAGAGAGAGCCCATAGACCCCTCTGCCCGGCCCACCCTGGAAGGCAGGCGTTCTTCACAAAGGCCCAAACAAGACGCAATGGCAGTGGTGGGACCCTCCCCCTTTCTCCCAGCTGCTGGGAGCTGTTCTCAACACCGAAATCACGGCTCTTCACCCACAGGTCAGCGTGCACTCATTCCTCTCCCAGGACTTCCTCTTCTCCCCCTTGCTCCCTTCCCCACCCACCCGCCTCTCCAACTGTCTTCTCAAATTCTTCCCTGGGAAACACCATGCTATGTCTCCTTGGACCCTTCCCATGGCCCCACAGGAGGGGTCATAACAACCTCCCACTTCCTAGATGGCTTGTCCCGGTAACTGGAGAAGCTGGGCCTGGCCTCCAAAGACTAGATGGACTCTTTTGGGGGAACTATCCTGGGACCCGGGTTCTTAGCCTCCCTGTCCCATGTGGAGCCCACTCGGCCCATTCTGACCACCCTACCTTGAGTGTGTCCCCCTTGTTGAAGGCCAGTTCATCGCTCTCTGTGGCCTGGAAACTGTACAGGGCCACGGACTCCATTCTGCTGCCTCGGGTCCCCAGCAGCTGGGCTCTGAGCGGGCGGCAGCTTCCTGCTTCCTCGGCAGTCAGGACTGTCTTCCTTTGTTTTGAGGGCGGGTTTGTTCTTTTGAAGCTGAGACTGAACTCTCCTGACAGGGAGAAACAGGAAGCAAAGCTCTGTCGCCCAGGAGGGTGGGACCTCGGGCACAGGGCACAGGCACAGCCCTGGGGGAGTCTCTGGGCAGCCTGGGGAGTGGGTCTCTCTCCTTGTACCCATGTTACAGAGGATAAAATTGAGGTCTCCAGCAGAGAATACTGCACGGCCACGCTGCCAGCTCAGGCATGTGTGTTATAGTCCCAACTACTTGCACCACTTTGCCAGTCTGTCTGCCACATTTTCTAAACACCATGCCTGCAAGGTTCTCCAGGACTTGCTGCATCAACCCAAGCTCTTCTCCTGGCTTTCAAGGCCCTTGCAAACGACCACCGCACACCCCACGGACCATCTCACGCCTCTCCAGACTCACTTTGTTATTCACTTGCCCTCTATTTTAACAAATATTTTTTTAATTTACTTCAAAGAGAGGAAGGGAGAGAGAAAGACAGACACATCAATGATGGGTCAAGCCCGCCACCCCAGGCACATGCCCTGCCCTGCCCCGGAATTGAACTGTGACCTCCAGGTCGATGCTCAACCACTGAGCATGCCAGCCAGGCACTTTGAATAATTAATTATAAAGGCAGCATTTATTAAAATACATTGCATTTTCAAAATTGAGCTATCAGCTGCTAAAGTGTGTATACATTTTTGGAGTATACCCTGTATAATATACAGAATGAGTTTATATATAAAATGAGTATATTTATATTAATTGAGTGGATACCTGCATATATAATGTGTGTGTATTAATTGAGTAGACATATGTATATATGTGAGTGTGTATATATATACATATATATACATGTTTTTCCCTTCTAGCTTTATCTGCAGAGAGGGTCTAGAAGAAATGACACCCTCACAGTAAGAAGCATACCCAGCCCCGGCTCCATCCTGGTTTCTAAACACCATCCTCAACTAAAAAGACCATACTCTATCTCTTTGGAGAGATGGCTGGTTCCAAGGCTGGGGCAGGAAGATCCTGGATGAGTCTGGAAGTTAGAAAGTGCTCAGGGTACAATGGGAACTTATCAAAATGACAAGGAGGCAGCATGCAGGAAGTTCTGTGGCCATAACTGGGGACACTTTAGGATGGCCTGGCAGGTAGAGCTGCCCAGGCAGGGGAGCTGCCCAGGCCTTGGCTTGGCCCATCCTGGAGCTGCTGTGCATCTCTCCTCTCAGCCCCTCCCTGGCTTCCGCAGGTCCCAGACCCCAGAGTGACAGGATGTGATAATGGGGCTCTTTCCGGCTCAGTGTCAGCTGAGGTTTCAAAGCCTCAGAATGGTACAGTTGGGGGAGGGGTTGGGATCCACTCTACTCCAAATCTGAGGGGCATGGAGGCAAAAGTGGGGCAGGCTCCCTTTATGAGGGTGAGCATCTGTCCTCGGGGCTTGTGGACCAGGTGGCTAGTTTATTCTGTTTGTCAAAGTGCTTATTCTGGGCCAAGCCACGCACGAATGGGTGAGTAGCTCTCCCAAGGGCCTACGACTGGTAAGTGGCAGGACTGGAGTTCAAATCCACGCTGATCTGAGCCCAGGCCTCTGCCATAGTCCCTGTGACACATGGCCTTGGCCTGGGCTGCTTTTTGCCAAGTGAGTCTAGAGAGCTGTTTGGGGGCCCATGTTGTTCAGTGGTTAGAGCATCAGGCGCACCAAAGGGCCTTGGGTTCAAATCCCAATCAGGGGCACATACCTGGGTTGCATGTTCAATCCCTGACCCCAGTTGGGATATGTGTGGGAGGCAATCAATTGATATTTCTTTCTCTCCTTTCCCTCTCTCCCTCCCTCCCTTCCAATCTCTCTAAAAATCAATGGAGCCCAGCTGGTGTGGCTCAGTGGTTGAGAGTCGACCTATGAACCAGGATGTCACAGTTTGATTCCCAGTCAAGGCACATGGCCTGGTTATGGACTCAATCCCCAGTGTGGGGCATGCAGGAGGCAGCTGATCAATGATTCTCTCATCATTGATGTTTCTATTTCTATGTTCCTCTCCCTTCCTCTCTGAAATCAATAAAAATATTTTTTAAAAATAAAATTCTATCTAATAAAAGAGTAATATGCTAATTAACCATCACTCCACCACATCTTTAAGCCATGCCCACAAGCCACGCCCACAACTCAATCAGGAGCGAGTACACAAATTAACCCCAACCAACATGGCTGCAGCCATGGAGTGAGCAGGAGGGAGGCTTGGGTTTCCCCGGTGATGGAGGAAGCCAAGTTTTCCACACACCCTGGAGGGCCCAGACCTCCATTCAAGGCTACAAAGTTTCAATTATAAAAGGTAAATAAATCCCAACAAAAATGGCGGCAGCCATGGAGCTGGAGAGAGCAGGAGGCTAGGGAAGAAGTCAGGCTTCTGCAGCCCTGGCCTGTTATGGCCTCTGCTTAAGGCTACAAAGATTCAATGATAGAAGATAAATAAATTCCAACAGAAATGGCTGCCGCAACAGAGTGAGCAGGAGACGTGGCTCTGCTCCAGGCTACAAAGTTTCAATTATAGAAGAAAAATAAATCCCTGATACCAAGGCCTCCACTTGGGTCATCAGGGGGCATGGCCAACTTGCAAACCACCACAGGACTCTCGCCCAGGCCTCCCCATGCCCCAAGGGAACCCCCACCGTGATCTGGGACACCCTTCAGGGCAAATCACCTGGCCCCCACCCATGCACCAGGCCTCTATCCTATCTAATAAAAGAGTAATATGCATATTGACCATCACTGCAACACACAAGATGGCTACCTCCATGTGGTCAAAGATCCTGCCCCCATATAGACATAAGATGGCCACCACAAGATGGCCAGCAGGGGAAGACAGTTGGCAGGGACCAAGCCTGCAAGGGAGAGCAGTTGGGGGCAATCAAGCCTGTAGGAGAGGGCAGTTAGGGGTGACCAGGCCAGCAGAGCAGGGAAGTTGGGGGTGACCGGGCCTGCAGGGAAGGGTAGTTGGGGGGACCCAGGCCTACAGGGAACAGCAGTTGCAGGGATCAGGCTGACAGGCAGAGCAATTAGGAGCAATCAGGAAGTCAGGCAGGTGAGCAGTTCGGAGCCAGCAGTCCTGGATTATGAGAGGGATGTCTGGTGGGATTGGGCCTAAACAAGCAGTTGGACATCCGTCCAGGGGTCCCAGGTTGGAGAGGGTGCAGGCTGGGCTGAGGGACATCCCTTCCCTGTGCACAAATTTTGTGCACCGGGCCTCTAGTAATAAAATAAAAACCAATGGAAAAAATATCCTCAGGTGAGGCTTAACAAACACAAAAGGAGAGCCATGGGGGAAGGGGATGTGAGCAGCAAATCTTTGTTGGAGGGCAATCAATCCAATTCTGAGACATAGCAGGAACCTGCAAATAAGACTTGACTCTGAGGACCTTGAGGCTGGATGCTGGCGCCTAGAATGAGGAGGCACCAGGGCTGGCAGCTGGGAACATATCAAGTCTCAACGTGGAGCTGCCGCTGGGATCTCCTGGGGATACCTGCCAAAGCTGCCACAGGAGAGTCAGCACTGGGCACAGCAGAACCAGCTGCCTAGACTGGCTCCGTCCTAAGGAGGCAGGACAGTAAGAAGCTAGGAAAGTTCCCCTTGGCAAGTGGGTGGGGAAACTGAGACAGAGAGCTGAACAATTGGCCAGCAATTCACAGCAGATACAGAAGGTTACCAGGCAGAAAATTCCGGGTGCCCAGGGGGCAAAGCTAGTGTAAAATCTCACTCCCAGGTGGCCTTCCTCCCCAGCATATCACTGGTCACGTGGTTTGGATCCCTGACCTTTCTTCCCCAGAGACAACATCAAGGCCTCAGTTGTGTTTCAGCTCCAGGCCCAGAAAAGCAGCAAATCAAGGAGGGCAATACAAGGACCAGCAGGAATGACTAACTGTTGTAGAGTGAACATGAGTGAACGACCACTGGAGTCCAGACCAAATAAAAATTTATGGAGCCTTTATTAGACAGCCAGTGACTGTTCTGCTTTTCTCCATGCAGGGAGTCCAGAGAGCAGCAGAGACCCTTTGTGCAGGACTGCTTTTAAGCACATTTACCACATCTTGTTTTTGCAGAGCAAGCAATTTAAGATAAAACAGTTTTTCTTAAATAATGTCAGGGTCATATTATTGATGGCCATGTTATTTACAGGGTTATCCCATTCTTCAGAAAGCTGACAGTGTTCTATCTTGCAAGGCTATTTTGTGAGTTGCAACTGGGATTCAAGGCTAAATCGACTAGGATGAAGCTTGCTCAAAAATTCCTACTCTCTAACATTCCCCACTGGTTTTTAGGGGAGAATCAAATCATTGTTTCTTTTGTGTCATTGTTGGCAAGGTAGTTATATCAACCCATGAGGACTATAAGCTTGATAGAATTAATTCTCTGCTGAATAAAGTCAGTGGGCCTGTTTATAAGATAAGGGCCCAGAATGAGGGCCAAGACTAATCTTTAGAGGGCCTGAAGAGTACTGGAATCTCTATTTTGCTTGGGCTGTCTTAAGCCAGGTGTGATGAAGCCACATTGGGATCCTGTCGATCTTGACTGCTGTGAAAATGGTCCTTTTCAGGTAAAAGTCAGTCCTTGTGTGGCAAATTTCTTTATCCAAACAGTCACCAGGGTAGAAGGATGGACCGGATCAGAAGTTGGTATAGGTAGAGTACCTTGGACATGCTTCTGGACTGCTTTCTGGGTGGACTTGAGTTATGGATTTCAGCTTTTATAGATTGGGTTTCCATGTAAGCTGGTGAGATGGGTAGGTCTGCAGCCTCATTTCCTCTTGCTTCTGGGGAGTCCCCTTGTGTCACATAGGTAGAGGTGGAAAGACTTAATTACATCTGGTAGTGCTAGTTGAACCATCATCCTTGCTCTGCTCATATCTAACTGCCTAATATATTACCTCAAGGATCCTGGCTCTGAATTCTTTTAGGGAAAATGGACGTTGGAGGGCTCTTCTAGCTACTTCCTGCTGAGGCGGGTCAGAGGTTTCTCTCAGAGACAAGAGATCCTTACTGTCTGTCAGAAGGATAATGAGACCTGGGCACAGAAGGAGGTGGGCTTGTGACCTGGTGGAGACAGCTGTAACAAATAGTCTGGTGGAAGGGAAAGAAAACCTTTCAGTTTTAATAACTTCTATTGAAATAGAATTTTTCTCCTCAAAATTACCCCCATGTTTATCAAAAGAGCCAAATGAAGACTAATTTATCTATTGTCTTTAATTTGGCCTGATTGTTTGCATAAACATAACAAGAATGGTAACTGACTACCTTTGCTGGAATTTCATTATTGAATCCTAATGTGCCCCGTAGGACCAGGAAGCCAAGCCATCCAGCTGCTGTCTGGCCTGCCTTCAGTATCTGCTGAGTTAGGTGAAGTCCTCACCTGTAGTGGCTCTACCCCAGCTCATGCCCTAAGCTTCAAGGCTCATCTCAGCCTTCCTATTCATCACAGCTCAGAGTGCATGGGGGTCCCGCAGGGATGCAGAAGCATCCTTATTGCACCCCTTCTACTCTGACCAATCACCAGTGATGGTAGGGCATGGGCCTGACGCTTCAGCACCAGCTATTTTCAGGGCTACCAAGCAGGATATCAGGCTTTCTCCATGGCACTCTTATTGCTTTCAAGTCTTCCGAGTTCAGGCAGGGCTCTTTAAAACATGATACTCCAGTCAAAGTTTCTGGTTAATAAAACCACATTGGAAAACCAGTCTTACTGAATTTATGCTAAGAAATGTATTGGCATGATTTATTTATTAAGTATTGCCAAATTTTGAAGGAATTGTATAAGGAGAAAAATATACTGACCTGCTTTAAGATAGAATTTTCCTTGCCAGTCCTTTTTATGGACTTTCTAAAGTAATATTTTCTGAATGTATTATAACAAACAGTAACTGTTAGATTTCTTTTATCAGTCCCTCCCTAAGTACTCTGGCATATCTATTTACACCTTGTTTAGGAAGGCAAAATGTAAATTATTTACTCTTCCTGGCTTATTGGCTTGTATTATTTGATTTCCTTTTAACATTTCTCTTCTCCTTCTTATTACATACACAACCTTTATAAATTTTACACTTCCAAATTATCCTTCAAACCTTTCTATGTCCTTTAAAAATGCATAACCATGCCTCAGACCTTCTACTCAGTATTCCTTATTCTTTGAAACCTCAATCCTTTAATTATTCCTAAAAAGTAAACAGCCAGATTTCTTAGATTAACATTTATGACTTAGACCTTCTGTGATAAAACTAAGAGTAGGTAAACATATTTCTTTTTGAGAGACAGAGATTTTGAAAACTTAAACTAATTGTAACATTAAAGATATTATATCTTAAAATTCCTTTGCTGAATATTCCACCACCACCCAAGAAGTACCCAGTAACCCACCCTGCCAGGCTTGGACAATGAAAATTTCTTTATGTGTATTGGAAGGGTTAAAAAGAAGAAAACAGGACAGAGAAAGATCCACTGTGTTTTTCTTCCTTGATCTCTCTGGTTACCCAGTCATTGTTTAATAGCATGCTGTTTAGTTTCCATGTGTTTGATTTCTTTCTATTGTTTTTATTATAGTTGATTTCCAGTTTTATGCCACTGTGGGCTGAGAAAATGCTTGATATGATTTCTATCTTCTTGAATTTGAAGAGACTTTTCTTATGACCCAACATATGATCTATCTTTGAAAATGACCCATGTCCACTGGAGAAGAATGTATATTCTGTGGCTTTGGGGTGAAATGTTCTGAAGATGTCAATTAATTCCATCTGTTCTAGTGAGTCATTTAGGATTGATGTTTCTTTGCTGATTTTTTGTTTAGAGGATTTGTCCAATGGTGACAGTGGGGTATTAAAGTCTCCTACTATGATTGTATTGCTGTCAATCTCTCCCTTAATATCCTCCAAGAGGTTTTTTATGTATTTAGGTGCTCCTATATTGGGTGCATATATGTTTACCAGAGTTATTTCTTCTTGTTGGATTGTTCCCTTTAGTATTATGAAGTGTCTTTCTTTATCTCTTGTTATGTCCTTCACTTTGAGATCTAATTTGTCAGATATAAGTATTGCAACCCCAGCTTTTTTTTTTCATTTCCATTTGCCTGAAATACCATGTTCCATCCCTTCACCCTCAATCTGTGTGCATCTCTTTTCCTGAGGTGGGTTTCTTGAAGACAGCAGATATATGGATCATGTTTTCTTATCTAATCGGTTACCCTATGTCTTTTCATTGGAGCATTTAATCCGTTTACATTTAAAGTTATTATTGATAAGTACTTATCTGTTGCCATTTTTAGTCCTTACCCCCGAGTTCCTTCTTCGCTTCCTCTTTCTTTTTATTACAGCAGACCTTTTAACATTTCTTGCGTTGCTGGTTTGGTGGTAATATATTCCCTTAGTCCTTTTTTGTCTGTGAAGCTTTTGATTTCACCTTCAATTTTGATTGAGAGTCTTGCAGGGTACAGTATTCTTGGATTCAGACCCTTCCTTTGCATGACTTTGTATATTTCATTCCATTCCCTTCGGGCCTGACGAGTTTCTGTTGAGAAGTCAGTAGCTAGTCTTATGGGGGTTCCTTTGTAGGTAACTTTCTGTTTCTCTCTGGCTGCTTTTAAGATTCTTACTTTGTCGTCAGTGTTTGCCAATTTAATTATAATGTGCCTCAGTGTCGGTTTGTTGGGGTTCATTTTGCTTGGGACTCTGTGAGCTTCTTGGATTTGTGTGGGTTTTTTCTTTTCCATATTGGTGAAATTTTCTGTCATTATTTCTTCAAACACGTTCTCTAATCCTTGTTCAGTTTCCACTCTTTCTGGAACCCCAATTATGCGGATGTTGTTTTGTTTCATGTTATCCCAAAGTTCCCATAGACTCTCCTCTTGCTTTTTAACTTTTTTTTCTAGAAGCTGCTGTACTTAGGTATTTTTTCCTACCGTGTCTTCTAGCTCACTGATGCGGTCCTCTGCTTCTTCTAGTCTACTTTTGATGCTCTCTATTGAGTTCTTTATAGCAGTGATGTCATTTTTCATTTCTTCTTGTTTATTCTGCACCTCCTCTAGGTTCTTCTTCATTTCCTCTTGTCTCTTACTCATATTGTCAAATTTGTCTTCCATTCTTTTCAGCCACATTATGATCATTTCTCTGAACTCTTTCTCTGGTAGGCTTATTTCTGGTTCTATTTCGTTTACTTCCTTTTTTGGTGAAACCTGCCTTTCTGTCTTATGGGGGCTGTTTCTTTTTCTGCCCATGGTCTTTCTTCTCCGGGTGTCTGGTTATGTAGTTCTCTCTACTACGTTGATTGAAAGGCACAAACTAGAACATGACCAGGTACAGCACACAAGGCACTGTCCGTGTGCTCTGTGGATCTCTGATTCCGCTGCGTGTCTGCGCCAATTGGAGAGCAGAGTTCTGGGTCCCCGGGTCCCTGGCTGTTGCTGGGTGCCAGCCGAAGGCTTCAGACCACCGCAAACATCCACCTCCCACTGCAAGATGGCTCGGGCTCCGCGTTCGCGCTGGTGGCCAGATCCACTGTGTTTTGTAGAAAGCCTTGGGTCTAGCATAA
The DNA here is from genome assembly GCA_011751065.1 of Lasiurus cinereus. Taxonomy (NCBI): domain Eukaryota; kingdom Metazoa; phylum Chordata; class Mammalia; order Chiroptera; family Vespertilionidae; genus Lasiurus; species Lasiurus cinereus. The sequence continues at coordinate 2,413,836 of JAAGEH010000376.1, forward strand.
TTCAGATAAGCAAGAAACCAAGGACGCCAGCAGAGCAGGTTGTAGCCAGCAAAATCAACAAAAACCTATCTCTCCCTGCTCTCCCTGCCGATTTCCCCTCCCCACCTTTTCTGTGTTAACCATTTACTCTGTCCTTAGCAGGAAAAATAAGACGAGTGGTCTGAGGTCCTGTATATCCAGAATTTTTACACTTAAGGAACAGCTGCTCTCCCTCCTAGATTTTCCTTCTTTATTCCAAGGCCCCAGAGGATCTCAAATCCTCCTTCCCCTTCCCCACTTCTGATATCTCAAATCACCCCCCTGTACTCCAGCCTATGGCTTCTCTATCTCAGCAGGCTGAGCGTGAATTCACCACCTCTACTCTTTCCCACACCTACTCAGGAGTAGTTTTTAGCTCTCTTCCTTCCCCAGAGATCCACTGTAAATCTATCAGGAAGGGCAGGCAGGTTATAGTTCTCGGGACCACATGATTCTTTGTTTGCTAACAGGGCTGAAGAAGGCAGCCTACAAAGCAGTTACTTATGACTAATCTTAACCCGAAAAGCCTTTGTTTCAACCTTCACAAATGTTGTACTCTTAAATTAACCCTATAATTCCAGAATTTTAGACTAACATAGTAAAATTATAACACAAGGAAAATCAATTAAAAGTTCTCTACTATCTTCCCCCTAAAGTGGGGTTTGCACTATCTTTCACAGAGACTCTCATACTTACATTTCCTCCCAGAGGCCTGTCCAGCTCCCCTGGGCCCCAAACCCAGTTGATTCACTGGAGGCCTTGTGCTCCTGTGCCAGCAGTTTCCCGTTCCCATCCTGCGCCTCCGCTCCCTCGCTCACTGCTTGAATTCCTGAAAATTAAAAAAAAAAAGTTGCAGGGGATTACAGACAGAACATGAAGCAGACTGACCCATTCTAATGATAGAGACAATTAGACCACAATAACACAGAATAACGAAGACAATGACAACCAACTAAGGATCACCAGGCACCGTCATGCACCGGAATCTGGTCTCAGAAGTAGTGCTGCATCCAGCCTTCCAGAGGCCCTAGATGGGTGCCCCCAGAACCAGGAATAAGTTTTTTACTGGTAAGAACCAGGTCCAGGCGGCTCCAATCAGAGTCAATCAGGAAATTTAGCAGGCAGGGTCTCCGACCTGTACCAGTCCTGGGTTGGTGGAACATCTCTCAGAGATCCTCTAGGTTGGAGAGTCCAGGGACCCCGGTGGGCTCCGGTCACAGGACCAGTCAAAGGCTGGTTATCTCGCTGGGGCCTCCAAATGTTGTGGCGCGAATGCGAGTGAATGACCACTGGAGTCCAGATCAAATTAAAATTTAGAAAGCCTTTATTAGCCAGCCAGTGACTGTTCTGCCTTTCTCCTTGCAGGGAGTCCAGAGAGCAGCAGTGAACCCTTGTGCAGGACCACTTTTAAGCACATTTGCCACATCTTGTTTTTGCAGAACAAGCAATTCAAGACAAAACAGGTGTTTTTTTTTTTTTTAAGTAATGTCAGGGTCATATTATTGATGACCATGTTATTTACAGGGTCATCCTGTTCTTAAGAAAGCTGACAGTGTTCTATTTGGCAAGGCTATTTTGTGAGGTGCAGCTGGGATTCAAGGTTCAGTTGACTAGGAGGAAGCATGCTTAAATATTCCTACACTCTAACATAACAACCCCTCCTTTCCTGGTACTGTCCAATCAGAAGATACACACCTGGAATTGAGATCCTTCCCTGAGACTTTCCCTAGACCCACAGTCTTTAAAACCCTCCAGACAAAGACCCAATGGACCAGTTCATGCCTCTTCCTCCCCTCTCACTCCCTCTAAAGTCTATGACTCCAGGAGACTTTCAACCAGGGAAGCAATGGGCAGCAGTAGCTGGTCCCAGGCTCACCCCTGGACCTGTCCCCAAGGACTCTTTTCTCTGACTCTCCAGTGAGCGCACAGCAGCTCCTCCTGGCTCATTTCTTTTCCATAATGTTTCTGCAGCCAAATAGCCCGCCTTGGTGCTCCTGCTGTTCTTTTTAAATTAGGCCCTTCCTGTCTCACTGTCCCAGCTTTAATAAAAGTGACTCTTTCCTGCAAAAAATCAATACCCCACACACTATAGGCTGCCCTGAGGTAGGCGCTCTGGCCCAGTCCCTTTCCAGCAACATTTAGTCCCTAACCTGCCTCGGCTCATTAACCGCCCAAAGACATTGGAGTGTTAACCCCCTGAACCCAAAAACATCCCCTTAGATGATGTGGAGTTTAGGTAATAGGCCTCTGCAATCCATCTTCAGCAAAGTCAACTTTTAATGGAAATGGTTACTGAACTTTCCCAGGGTAAACAGAATATGGGGAGGAGGGAAGAGGTGTGAGAACAAAGAACTGTATGTGACCAGCAGCACATTTTCCAGGAAGATTCGCCTAGACAAAGGGATGTGGAGACAACCAGAAAAAGCCTCCGTCCATTGTTTTCAATAATCCAATAAGAGATAATAAGACCTAGGCGACATATGGGGAAAACTATTAACCTCATAGTACTCAGCCAATGAGGAACCAGAGGAGGGACTCTCGCACCCTCTGGATGAATAGTCTGTCATTGCTGCTCCGTGTGTGCCTGTTCAGCTGGATATCTGCTCTTGCAAGACCATATTAAATATCTCATTTTTGCCATATTTCATGTCTTTGAGTCTGTTATTTGAATTTGGACAGGTGAGCATTTCTCACAATTTGGGGACATGTCCAGGATTTCTGTGTCTGTGCAGACCAGGGCCCCCATTGAGGGGAATACCTTACCTGATTTTATGTGACCTACTTTGCCTGAAACCTCATCTCTTCTCAGAGGCCATAGATGAGCCCAAGACTGTTTTTCAGAAGACAGCAAATCCGACACAGGAGACAAAAGACAGGTACTGGCAGCAAGCAGGCAACCTCATGCATGGGCCAAGGTAGGAAACTTGGACTATAGTAAGTACCACATTGGTAGCTGGGAAGTTGGGTATGTGACTGAAATATGTCCTGGACACAAAGTGAGTGCAGAGTCCTAACCTGTGGTTCCGATCTCCTGCAAGGGAAATGGCCAGAGGTGGATAAAGCGGATCTTGGGGTGTGCAAGACATCTCCAATAAAGGGAGGTTTGAGCACATAAAATAGTCACAGGGACTTCCTGAGGATGGGAAACAAGAATTCTAGACCTAGGGAAACTTAGGAAAGTGGAGCCAAGAAGTTCTCTTAGTCATTCCCTTGGATAGTCCATTGTGGAGAACACTGAGGTTCTGGGGAAGGGAAAGGGGGAGAAGAGATGGGGAGGTGGTAGTCCCAGAACCAGGAACAAAGAGAAACAAAAAAAAATGATCAAATATTTTGTTTTATATGGCCTAAAGACCCAATTTATAGACCTTCAGCCTTTTGGCCCAACTTTGATTCAGATGAAAACTGGGTGAGCCTGGTCAGCTCTGGGTGACAAGAGATACCAGCAGTCCTTGGCCTGATCTCTGAGCCTTTAGCATGATCCCCTCTGGAACCAGAGACATTGTTCTGCTGCGGTGGTGTTTTATGCAGGGCATTCTGTGCTTCTGTGGCAGGACAGACAAGGAGCAGTGTGAAGCTCTTGTCTGAGGGTTGTGGGAGCCTATAAATATTGTACACAGGAGTACAATATTTTGATGTTTTGTGTTTAAAGATGGGGCACATCTCACTTTGAGGGGCCTAGTTACTTGTGGTAGGCTGAACCCGTGGCAGGGATTACAGAAACTTCCCAGAGGCTGCCAAGAGTTCTTAATCTTGGGGACTCTTCCTGCTCTCCCTCTCAAGGCATCAGCCCCTGGAAACGCTTAGCTAGTGAAAGTTCGTGTCTGTCTGTAATGTAACTTGGTTACTGATGTTCTTTGCTTGCTTTTTTATCTTTGGCAGACTTAGTTTGCTCTTCCCAGGTTTATGAACACCAGAGGCCCAGTGAATGAATTCATGCATGGGTGGGGTCCAGCTGGCCTGGCCCAATCAGGCTAGCTGAGGGGAAGGACAGTGGGCAATTGGCTAGCGGGCCCCACCCCTAATTGGGGTTGAGGGCCAATCTGGGACAGGACTGGGCAAGGGGAGGGGCTGCAGGAGGTTGGCCAGCTGGCTCTACTTCCTATTGAGGTAGGGGGTGTAATGAGGGGGAGGGGCTGTGGGCCTATAGGGGTGGTGGAGACCCATCAGGATGGGGCCAGCTGGGGGAGGGGCTGCAGGAGGTTGGTTGCCCAGCCCCACCCTTGATCAGGCCAGTTTGCTGGCTACAGTGGTCATTGTTATGGCATTCTGGTTGCTGGCTTTTTATATATATAGATAGAGAATCCTCTGTCTCTGCTGGTTGGGCTTTGTACCACTCAGAACCAAAGGCCATTTGCTGTGCTGGGTTAGTGTGAGATAAGATTCTAAGGCTAATGTCTCAGTTCATCCTTTTGAAAGTACTCATTTACTTACTGTAGGGCTTTTTGTTTCTTCTTCTTCTTCTTTTTTTTTTTTTTGCCTAAAGTTTTACATAAGTTTTCTTTTCCCCAATTGCCCACCCCACCCCAGCCATTCCCACCCCAGGCAAGCCCCCACCGCCCCAGTGTCTGTGTCCACTTGTTATGCTGATATGCATGCATACAAGTCGTTTGGTTCCTCTCTAATCCCTCTCCCCGTCCCCTGTCATTTGTCTTTGGATCTACAGTGGTACCTCGAGATACGAGTGCCCTAACATACGATATTTTTGAGATACGAGCCCTCGAGCGAGGGATTTTTTTGCTTTGAAATACGAGCAACATTTCAGATATGAGTAATCGCGCGGATCGGCCGACTGCACACGACCCACCATTTTACCGCGACTCGAGTCTCTCATAGTTTCCCATGCCTCAGTCAGTGTGCTTGTTTACCTCATTGTCGAAGCATCTTTTGTGCATTTACATACTTTATCACATTTCTTCTTATAACCATGGGTCTGAAGAAAGCGAGTGGAAAGGTCAGTGCTCAGAAGAGGATGATGTCTATTGAATTAAAGCGTGAAATCATAGAAAAATATGAGCAAGGTGAGCGAGTGGCTGACTTGGCGAGGCAGTAGGGGCGTAGTACTTCAACGATATGCACTGTGCTTAAACAGAAGGAGTCGATAAAGGGTATAACGCCAGCTAAGGGCGTTACAATAATTTCTAAGCTCCGTAGCTCTCTCCATGAAAAGATGGAGAATCTACTGATGGTGTGGGTGACGGAGAAACAGCTTAAAGGAGATATATTAACACAGGGCATCATATGCGAGAAGGCGCGAGTGATTTATGGTGATTTGCCGGAGCAGACCCCACGCACTTCCACGGACGAAGCATCAAAACATTCATTTAAAGCCAGTAGAGGCTGGTTTGATAACTTCAGGAAAAGGTCCGGCATTCACTCCATCGTCAGGCATGGTGAGGCAGCAAGTTCGGATGTGAAGGCACCTGAGGATTACCTCAAAACTTTTTCCAAACTGATAGAAGCCAAAGGATATATCCCCAGCAAGTCTTCAACTGTGACGAGACAGGGCTTTTCTGGAAGAAGATGCCGAATAGGACTTATATAATGGCAGAGGAGAAGGTGATGCCAGGCCACAAACCTATGAAGGATAGGCTAACTCTCGCACTGTGCGCCAATTCGAGTGGCTACTGCAAGATCAAGCCTCTGCTCGTATACCATTCAGAAAACCCCAGAGTCTTTAAGTCACATAAGATTTTAAAAGATAAACTGCAAGTTATGTGGAGGGCAAACCCGAAGGCATGGGTCACCAGGCAGTTCTTTGTGGAGTGGGTAAACCTGGTTTTCGGCCCTTCTGTTAAGAAATATCTACAGGAAAACAACCTAACCATGCAAGCCCTCCTCGTCCTCGACAATGCTCCTGCTCACCCACCGAACCTCGAGGATGAACTCCTCAAAGAGTTCAAGTTTATAAAGGTTGTCTACCTACCTCCCAACACCACACCTATCCTGCAGCCCATGAATCAGGAGGTGATTTCTAATTTTAAAAAGCTGTACATCAAGCACCTGTTCCGGCGCTGCTTTGAGGTGACAGAGAACACAAACCTCACCCTTCGAGAGTTCTGGAAGAACCACTTTAACATCGTGATATGCCTCAGAATTATTGATCAGGCCTGGCTGGGTGTTACGACGAGGACTTTGACCTCTGCATGGAAGAAGCTGTGGCCTGAGGCCATAGCTGAAAGGACCTTCGAAGGATTCGAACCCGAGGTGGCAGTGGAGGAGAAGATAGTGTCTCTGGGAAAATCCATGGGCCTGGAGGTGGATGAGAGAGACGTGAATGAGCTCGTCGAGGAGCACTCTCTGGAACTCACCACGGAGGAGTTACAAGAGTTGCAGTCTCAGCAACATGCGGAGGTTCTCCAAGAAATTGGTTTCGAGGAGGAGCCAGAGGTGGAGGAGATCTCTACAAGTGAGATAAAGAAGATCTTAGGAATGTGGGAGAAGGTGTCACACTTCGTGGAAAAGAAACACCCCGAAAACGTTGCTACTGATCATGCATCGGAGCTGTTCAATGAAACTTGCCTCACCCATTTCAGAAACATTCTGAAAGGGAGGAAGAGGCAAACCTCATTGGACACGTTTGTTTTGAAATCGGCCAAAAATGCAAAGATCAGTAGTAATTAAGTTCAGTGAAGATTAGTTAAGTTACATTTAGTTTAGGGATAAAGTGTAGCATTAAGAGTGTAACGAGTAGGTAAATACACTTTATAAAACCAGTTTATCCCTTTACATTCTCTTTTATTATGTTTTTATACAATATTTGTCATTTATAAATACATTTTTCTTATTCAAAAACACGTAACAAAAACAACTGGGGTGGCATTTTGGGGGCTGGAACGGATTAACGGCATTTCAATTGATTTCAATGAGGACATTTGCTTTGAGATACGAGCAACTTGATATACGAGCAAGGTTATGGAATGAATTAAACTCGTATCTTGAGTTACCACTGTATTCTTGTTCATCAAATTATGTTAATTATTTCTGTTTTTGAGACCTCTTCTTATATGCAAGATTTCATATTGTTAGTCTACTCAGAAAGAAAAAAAAATCTCTCTATATATAAAAGGCTAACATGCAAAGTGTTCCTTGGGAATTTGATCAGGAGGATGAGAGTTCTGTAGCTCATTATGAGGTGTGCTGCAGCAGTGGGGCAATGAGGGAGCAAGGGAAGGAGAAAGTGGGGATACAGGGAGTCAGAGGAGGCGAGAGATGGGATACTGCATGGTGGTAGCCTGCAGGCAGCAAGAAAAGAAGGCAGCAGGGAAACAGGGAACTTTATCTGTCCTGATCACTGGCCAGGCCTAAGGACCCTACCTGTGCCTGAATTTTATGCATAGGGACGCTAGTATGAGAAATAAAACGTTCTAAATCCCTCAAGTCTTTTCCTAGGAGGAACAGATCTGCAGAAGTGCCCTCCAACAGGCTGCAGAAATATCAGTGAGGGCCATTTCCATTTTGTATAGAAAAATGAAATAAAATCATACTTTCACATTAGAGCCACTGGAAGCTGTGAGTTATCCCTGTTACAAAATTTGCCAAGAAAATCCTTAGGTAATAGTAATTGGCTTTAAAATCTCAAAGGTGTTAAGGCAAAATAAATATAACAATGAAGGGTATATGATAAAGCTTTTTCAGTAATAGTTATATATGCCTAAACATCATTTCCAAAGTTTTTAGTAACAAAACTTTGGAGTTTGCTGGGTTAAATAGTAAAAATTACTAAATATCTAGGTATTCTGAAATAACAGGATATTGGAATATTAATTTGAATTTGCCTCATATGGAGAATCTAGGGGATGAATTTAAATCAGTTAATAAATAAGTCTTTTTTAAATTAAATCTTTATTCAGATTATCACATTTGTTTCTCTTTTTTCCCCTCCATAGCTCCCCTCCACCCAACTCCCACCCCTCACCCCTTTCCCCCTGAGAATTATCAGTCCAAACCCTTTCTATGCTCCTGATTCTATTATATTCACCAGTTTATTCTGGAGATCAAATTTTTCATTCACTTAATTTTTAGATTCACTTGTTGATAGATATGTATTTGTTGTTCATAATTTTTTTATCTTTTACCTTTTTCTTCTTCTTCTAAAAGAGTACCTTTCAGCATTTCATATAATACTGGTTTGGAGTTGATGAACTCCTTTAGATTTTTCTTATCTATGAAGCTCTTTATCTGCTCTTCAATTCTGAATGATAGCTTTGCTGGATAGAATATTCTTGGTTGTAGGTTCTTGCTATTCATCGCGTTGAATATTTCTTGCCACTCCCATCTGGCCTACATCGTTTCTGTTGAGAAATCAGCTGACAGTCGTATGGGTGCTCCCTTGTAGGTAATGAACTGTTTTTCTCCTGCTGCTTTTAATATTCTCTCTTTGTCTTTTGGTCTTGGTAACTTAATTATGATGTGTCTTGGTGTAGTCTTCTTTGGATTCCTTTTATATGGGGTTCTGTGTGCTTACTGGACTTGTAGGTCTATCTCTTTTACCAGATGTGGGAAGTTTTCAGTCATTATTTCTTTAAATAGGTTTTCAGTATCTTGCTCTCTTTCTTCCTCTGGCACCCCCACAATTCTGATGTTGGTATGCTTGAAGCTGTCCAGATGTTCCTTACATTATCTTCACATTTTTGGATTCTTTTCTCTTCTTGCTTTTCCAGTTGAGTGTTTTCTGATTCTTTATATTTCAAATTTTTTACTTGATTCTTGACTTCCTCTAGTCTGCTGTTAGGTCTCTGAATAATATTTTTTATTTCAGTCAGTGTATGTTTAAATTCTAGTTGGTCCTTTTCCATCTCTAGTTGGATCTTTTTCATCTCTTCTTGGGACTCGCTAACTTTATCCAACTTTTCTAGGATATTCTTGAAAAACCTTTTAAGCGTGGTTTTGAACTCTACATCCAGTTGTTTGTTTTCTTCCATTTCTTTTGTTTGTGATCCCTTCCCTTGTCTTGACATTTTCACTATGCTGAGAGAACTTCTGTGTTGAATTCAGCCTTATGATACCAGACTTGCAAAACCGAAAAAGCCTCTCTGTTGAGCTTGGGATGGGTGGAGACTCAGAGCTTAATGGACCGCCTTGCCTTCCAGTCAGCCCCGCCCTCCACGGCCCCTGAGTCTCATGTGACTGAGGGATCGCTGGATCGGTCCCTGTGTGCACGCATGCACTCTCTCTCTCGAGGTGCCTTTAGACTGCTGCCCCTCTGCCTCCCCTGCGCTCCGGGACCATATGAGTTTGGGTCCCCAGGGTTTCGCCTGAAAGCGGGGTTTAGTGGAGTTAGAAATGGTACAATTGGGAGGGTCTGTCTCCCGCCCACTCGTGAAAGCCAGCGGCACAATCAGCAGTCAGTCCTCTGCGCGAAGTGCTGTGCGTGCCACCAGACTTCTGATCTTTTGCGACTCCCCTAAATTTCTGTGCACTTCTCCCTTTCACAGTCCAAACTCCCCCTATATGAGTTTCGGCTGGATCTGGGGTTTAGTGTTGTAGGATAAGGGGTTCAATGCCATTGGGGGTCTCCGTTTCCCTCCCGCCAGAGAAAGCCAGGCAGGTTCTCTGGCACCTGCTCTCTGCACGCACACGTCTTTGTACCTCAGCTTTTTGCAGCTCCTCTGGGTCTCTGTGAGCCCCTCTCTTTCCTTCTAGTTGTAGAATTTTCACTCAGCCAGCTTTCCTGTGGTTTTGGATGATGTCCATTCTGTCTTTTAGTTGTAGTTTTGAAATTGTTGTGCGAGGTAGCCGTGGAGGTGTTTACCTATGCTGCCATCTTGGATTCCTTCAATAAATAAGTCTTGTATTTTATTTGTAATACCTCAAAATATAGATGTATTGCTAATTTGAAGAATGTTAATTATTTACATTTCACCTAACATTAAAATTTCTAAGGATTAAAAATTCTAACTAATTGGAAATAAATTATGGTTTTGGTATAACAAAAGGTTTGTGAAAGTTGTAAAATGTTTGTAAAGAAAAATGTTAAAAGGAAATTATATAAATGACACAGGCCAATAAACCAGGAATAGGGAAACCAAGATGATTAAACAGCAATTTGAAGCCATCTAATAAATCCTATCTTCGCTAAACCAAGGACACTTAAGAATAAAAGATTTGTGGAAAAACCAAGATGGCGACATAGGTAAACACCTAAACTGCTGCCTTACACAACAATTTCAAAACAACAACTAAAAGACAAAATGGATATCATGCAGAACCACAGAAAGGCTAGCTGAGTGGAAATTCTACAATTAGAAGGAAAGAGAAAAGTACACTGAGACTCATAGGAGCCACAGAAGGCAGAGGTACAGAGGCACATGTGTGCGTGGAGAGAGCTGGCAAATGAGTATGCTACTGGCTTTCACAATCAGGAGGGAGACAAAAGCTCCCGACTGCTCTGAACTCCAGTGCTGGGAGAGATTCTGGGGACCCAAATTCATATGAACTGAAACTGGACTGTCAGGAAAGAAAAAAACACACTGAGATTCAGAAGAACCACAGAAGGCAGAGGTACAGAGGCATACATGTGTGCAGAGCGGGCTGGCAACTGGGTATGCAGTTGACTTTCTCAGTCAGAAGGGAGACAAAAACTCCTGACTGCTTGGAAGTCCAGTCTAGTCAAGACTCTGGGGACCCAGACTCATTCAGGGAAAAACAGTACTATCTGGCAGCAGGCAAAATTCAAGGACGGCTTTCTCTCAGAGGTGCTTGCAGCAATTAACAAGGGACAATGAGATCTAGGGGCCTCTTAGAGCAGGCCTAACAGAAAACCATTGCTGTCTGCTCCACCCTGAGACTCAACCCCATCGAAGCTGAGCATAGCGGCTTTTGCAAGTCTTGTCTCATAAGGGTGTCTCCAGCACAGAAGTTCTCCCAGTGTAGACACAACTGATCCTCACAGCCAATTAGCCTGGAGGTCAATTCCTCCCAGTGATACCAACAACAATCAAGGCTTAACTACAACAAGACTCTGCACATAGCTCACAAAGGGGTGCACCAAGAGTGTCCACTTCACATAACTAGGGAGGCTGAGCCACTGGGCCCTATAGGACACCTAGCACACAAAGCCACTCTATCAACTCGGGGAAGCAGCCAAAATGTGGAGACAAAGAAAGAGGTCACAAATGAAAGAAATGGAAGAAAGCAAATGACTAGATATAGAGTTCAAAACCATGGTTATAAGATTTTTCAATAATTTCCTAGAAAAGACCAATAAATTTAGTGAGACCCTTGAGAATATGAAAAAGGACCAACTGGAAATTAAGCATACACTGACTAAAATAAAAAATAATCTACAGAGATCCAACAGCAGACTAGAGGATGGCAAGAATCAAGTCAAAGATTTGAAATACAAAGAAGCAAAAAACACCCAACTGGAAAAACAAAAAGCAAAAAGAATCCAAAAATTTGAAGATAGTGTAAGGAGCCTCCAGGATAACTTCAAGTGTACCAACATCAGAATGATGGGGGTGCCAGAAGAAGAGAGAGCAAGATACTGAAAACTTCTTTGAAGAAATAATGACAGAAAACTTCCCCCGACTGGTGAGAAAAATAGACCTACAAGTCCAGGAAGCACACAGAATTCCATATAAAAGGAATCCAAAGAGGACTACACCAAGACACATCATAATTAAAATACCAAGAGCAAAAGACAAAGAGAGAATATTAAAAGCAGCAAGAGAAAAACAGTTCATTACCTACAAGGGAGCACCCATATGATTCTCAGCTGATTCCTCAATAGAAACTATGCAGGCCAGATGGGAGTGGCAAGAAATACTTAAAGTAATAAATAGCAAGAACCTACAACCAAGATTACTCTACCCAGCAAAGCTATCATTCAGAATTGAAGGTCAGATAAAAAGCTTCACAGATGAGAAAAAGCTAAAGGAGTTCATCACTGCCAAACCAGTATTATATGAAATGCTGAAAGGTATTCTTTAAGAAGAGGAAGAAGAAAAAGGTAAAGATAAAATTATGAACAACTAATACTTATCTATTAACAAGTGAATCTAAAAATCAAGTGAATTAAAAATCTTATGAAAAGCAGAAAGTGGTGATTATAATAGAATCAGGGGCATAGAAAGGGAGTGGACTGACAATTCTCAGGGGGAAAGTGGTGAAGGGGTGCAGGAAGAGACTGGACAAAAATCATACACCTATGGATGAGGACAGTGTGTGGGAGTAAGGGCAGAGGGTGGGGTGGGAACCCAGTGGAGGAGAACTATGGTGGTGGGGCAGGGGGAGAAAGAGGAACAAGTGTAATAATCTGAACAATAAAGATTTATTTTTTAAAAAAAAGAATAAATGATTTGCATTTTGCTGGAGGGTAAATAGCTTATATCAACCTAGTCAGGGAGACAGATATCAGAAATGTAATTAATGCCACTTGCTGACCACACCCAAGAACAAATGAGGATGACCGAGGAGGGAACCAAGATGGTGGCATAGGTAAACACCTACACTGCTGCCTCGCACAACAATTTCAAAACTACAACTAAAAGACAGAACGGACATCATCCAGAACCACAGGAAAGCTGGCTGAGTGGAAATTCTACAACTAGAGGGAAAGAGAGAGGCTCACAGAGACTCAGAGGAGCTGCAAAAAGCTGAGGTACGAAGACGCGTGCGTGCAGAGAGCGGGTGCCAGAGTACCTGCCTGGCTTTCTCTGGTGGGAGGGAAACGGAGACTCCTAACGGCATTGAACCCCTTATCCTACGACACTAAACCCCAGGTCCAGCCAAAACTCATACGGAGGGAGTTTGGACTGTGAAAAGGGAGAGGTGCACGGAAATTTAGGGGAGTTGCAAAAGATCAGAGGTCTGGTGGTGTGCACGGCACTGCGCGCAGAGGACAGACTGCTGAATGTGCTGCTGGCTTTCAGGAGTGGGCGGGAAAAAGACCCTCCCAACTGCACCACTTCTGACTCCCCTAAGCCCCAGTTTCGAGTGAAACCCTGGGGACCCAGACTCTTGTGGTCCCGGAGCGCAGGGGAGCCGGAAAGGCAGCCGTCTAGAGGCACTTCCCATGCGCGCGTGCGCACAAGGACCGCTCCAGCAATTACCCAGTCACGTGAGACTCAGGGGTCATGAAAGGCGGGGCTGACTGGAAGGCAAGGTGGTCCCTTAAGCCCTGAGACTCCACCCATTCCAACCTCAGGCTTTTGAGGTTTTGCAAGTCTAGTATCATAAGGCTGAATCCAACACAGAAGTTTTCCCAGCATAGTGAAAATGCCTAGACAAGGGAAGGGATCACAAACAAAATAAGTGGAGGAAAACAAACAATTGGATATAGAGTTCAAAACCACGCTTATAAGGTTTTTCAAGAATATCCTAGAAAAGTTGGATAAAATTAGCAAGTCCCAAGAGGAGATGAAAAAGAACCAACTAGAGATGGAAAAGATCCAACTAGAGATGAAAAAGGACCAACTAGAAATTAAAAATACACTGACTGAAATAAAAAATATTATACAGAGTCCTAACAGCAGACTAGAGAAAGGCAAGAATCAAGTCAAAAATTTGAAATATAAAGAAGCAGAAAACACTCAACTGGAAAAAGGAAGAAGAGGAAAGAATCCAAAAATGTGAAGATAATGTAAGGAGCCTCTGGGACAGTTTCAAGCATACCAAAATCAGAATTGTGGGGGTGCCAGAGGAAGAGAGAGAGCAAGATACTGAAAACCTATTTAAAGAAATAATGACTGAAAACTTCCCACATCTGGTGAAAGAAATAGACTTACAAGTCCAGGAAGCACACAGAACCCTATATAAAAGGAATCCAAAGAGGACTACACCAAGACACATTATAATTAAAATACCAAGAGCAAAAGACAAAGAGAGAATATTAAAAGCAGCAAGAGAAAAACAGTTCATTACCTACAAGGGAGCACCCATATGACTCTCAGCTGATTTCTCAACAGAAATGATGCAGGCCAGACGGGAATGGCAAGAAATATTCAACGTGATGAATAGCAAGAACCTACAACCAAGAATAATCTATCCAGCAAAGCTATCATTCAGAATTGAAGGTCAGATAAAGAGCTTCACAGATAAGAAAAATCTAAAGGAGTTCATCAACTCCAAACCAGTATTAGATGAAATGCTGAAAGGTACTCTTTTAAAAGAGGAAGAAGAAAAAGGTAAAAGAAAAAAAATTATGAACAACAAATACTTATCTTTCAACAAGTGAATCTAAAGTTAAGTGAATTAAAAATTTGAACAACAGAAAAACTGGTGAATATAATAGAATCAGGAGCACAGAAAGGGATTGGACTAATAATTCTCAGGGGGAAGGGGTGAGGGGTGTACAGGGAGAGACTGGACAAAAATCATACACCTATGGATGAGGTCAACGGGAGGGAGGTAAGGGCAGAGGGAAGTGTGGAAGTTGGGTGGAGGGGAGCTATGGAGGGGAAAAAAGAGAAAGAAATGTAATAATCTGAATAATAAGGATTAAAAATAATAATAATAAAAAAATTAAAGAGCCTACAATCAATTGCTATCCTTATTGTTTTCATGCAAACAATCAGGCCAAATTGAAACTAGACTTAATGCAATAAATAAATTGGTCTTGCCGAAGCTGATTTGGCTCAGTGGATAGAGCATGAGCCTGCAGACTGAAAGGTCGAAGGTTCAAATCTGGTCAAGATCATGTACTTTGGTTGTGGGCACATCCCCAGTAGGAGGCGTGCAGAAGGCAGCTGATTGATGTTTCTCTCTCATCAATGTTTCTAGCTCTCCATCCCTCTCTCTTCCTCCCTGTGGAAAATCAATAAAATATATTTTTCAAAAAAAATAATAAAATAAATAATAGGTCTTAGTTTTGCTCTTTAATAAAAATGAGGGTGATTTTAGGGAGAAAATTTATATTTTTAACTAGGGGCCCAGTGCATGAATTCATGCACCTTGAAAGGAACTGTGGGCCACAATGCTGCGGTAGGTACAGGGACAGGTTCTCAGCCTATCCTCCATACCCCCTCCCATCATGATCCCCCATCTCAGGTCCTCTGTGTGTCAACAGCCCTGCTCCCCTGTCACTGCTTCCACCCACTGATGGTGCAGAGCAATTGGGGCCAGCACTAGGTGTGAGCACCAGGCAGGACTGTGGCACGCCCACTCACCTGCCCCACCATCCCGCTGCAGCCAACACCCACCATGTTCTGCATACAGCCCCTGGAGGTCAGCGCACATCATAACACCAGTTGCTCCGTTGTTCTGGTTGTTCCACTGTTCTATCTACAATGGTATCTCGAGTGCCCTAACATACAAGATTTTTGAGATACGAGCCGTTGAGCAAGCGGTTTTTGCTTTGAAATACGAGCAACATTTGAGATAGGAGTAATCACGTGGATCGGCCGGCTGCACACTACCCACCAGTTTACCGTGATTCAAGCGTCTCATGGTTTCCCACGCCTCAAGGTTACGGAATGAATTAAACTCGCATCTCGGGGTACCATTGTATTTGCATTTTAGCTTTTTATTGTATAGTACAGGGAATTATTAAAACTGAAATGTTTTTTTCTTCCACCAGACCATTTGTCATAATTCTTACTGTTCTAACTTTTGAAATTTTATAACACAGTTTGTCTCCACCAGGTAATAAGCCCTACTTATACTCAGGAAATACCACCTCTAGACACCTCCTTCTGAGCCCAGACCTCATTGTCTCTCTGACAAGAAAGCAAGGATCTCCGTCTCTAAAAGAAAACCTTTGTTCTTCCACAGCATGAAGTAGTTTCAGAAGTGACTCTACACCCCTTTTCCCTGAAATACTTCAGAGCCAATATCCTTGAGGGGATATGGTAGGCAGTTAGACAGATATAAGCAGAGCAAGGATGATGGGCCAACTGGAGGAGAAATGGATGGGACACTGAAACGCGCTTCTCACCACTCCAACTGCTCTGAAGCTGGCAGTAGAGAAGCTTGTGTAGATTCTCTCTTCTTTTCCCTTCCTCTAAGAAAGCCAACAGGTTTTCGAACAGCTAATGAAGATAGGATCCATTAATATAAGAGGAAGAGGAGGGAATTTATAGGAAATAGGCCTCTGTGATCCATCCTCAGCAAAGTCAACTTTTAATGGAAATGGTTACTGAACTTTCCCAGGGCAAACAGAATATGGGGAGGAGGGGAGAGGGTGTGAGAACAAAGAACTGTACATGACCAGCAGCACATTTTCCAGGAAGATGCGCCTAGACAAAGGGATGTGTAGACAACTAGAAAAGGCCTCCACCCATTGTTTTCAATAACCCAATAAGAGATAATAAGATCTAGGTGACATATGAGGAAAACTATTAACCTCATAGTACTCAGCCAATGGGGAACCGGAGGAGGGACTCACACACCCTCTGGATGAATAGTCTGTCATTGCTGCTCTGTGTGTGCCTGTTCAGCGGGATATCTGCTCTTGCAAGACCATATTAAAAGTCTCATTTTTTTTTCCATATATGTCTCTGAGCCTATTATTTGAAATTGGACAGGTGAGCATTTCTCACATGGGTGTTCAGAATGGCTCACCCCAAGATGTGCCTCAGTGATATGGAGATTACTTTGAGCCCAAGGCAGGTGTAGCCACAGGTTCAAGAGAAACTTTGCCCCTTCCTTTAACTGCCTAAAAGAACTTGAAATAGGAGCTTTGTCCATAATAAGAGACTATCAAGAATAATCTCTTTTTGACCCCCTTACATGGCAGGGTAATCACTATTTACTAATATCTGCTCTTATCATCCTACAATGAAGCCTTGAGGTGCATTAGCTTATCTCTAGCTCAGGATCTTATGCACCCAAGTTCCCTTCTTCTCTTGTTCATGTGGGGTCTCTGCCTGTCTCATGCCTCCAGTATTCATGTCTATGAGAGTATCAGACCAGCCAAAAGAACCAGGGGGTGTAGCCACATAGGAACTTCATTTCTTCAATATGAACTTTTCTCCTCTCTTTCCTTTGATTTAAACTGCCGTCACCTAGCCAGCTTGGCTCATTGTTTGAATCTCGACCTCCGAACCGGGAGGTCACGGTTCAATTCTAGTCAGGGAACATGCCTGGGTTGCAGGCTTGATCCCTGGTATGGGGCTCCAGAAGGCAGCCAATCATCATTGATGTT
This sequence comes from Lasiurus cinereus, assembly GCA_011751065.1. Lineage (NCBI taxonomy): Eukaryota > Metazoa > Chordata > Mammalia > Chiroptera > Vespertilionidae > Lasiurus > Lasiurus cinereus. The sequence continues at coordinate 2,430,937 of JAAGEH010000376.1, forward strand.
TCTATCTTTCCCTCTCTCTTCCACTCTGAAATCAATAAAAATATTTTTTTTTTAAAATAAAACTGGCCTCACCTAGCACCTGACTCACCTGCCTCCTTCTTCTTGCATATCCACTCTCTTCATCATTAAATCCAAGGACAGTGAGGTTCTGATCAGCATTAAGTAATCTTAAGAACAAAGACTGGGGTCTCCTGACCACAGAGACAGAGTTTCAGTCAAATTAGAGACAACACTAAGGCCTCAGTTGTGTTTCAGCTCCAGGCCCAGAAAAGCTGTGAAACCAAATGAAGCAATGCCATGAGGACCAGATACAACCATCTGCCATTCCCACCCAAGTGCCAGCCATAGTCTCACACTATGAACTAGGAGGTCACGGTTCAATTCAGGGCACAAACCTGGGTTGCATGCTTGAACTATAATGTGGGGTATACAGGAGGCAGCTGATCAATAATTCTCTCTCATCATTGATGTTTCTAACTCTCTTTCCCTCTCCATTCCTTTCTGAAATCAATAATTTTTTTAAGAGAAAGAAGGAGACAGAAGTAGTGAGAACAGTTTGCAGCCATTTAGTAAATTCTATTTTCCCTAAACCAAGGACACTTAAGAGTAAAGGGCTTGCACTTCTCCTCCCCAACCAGAGGGTAATAGCATAAATCATCCTACCCAGGAAGACAGCAAAAATCCAATTAGTGTCATTTGCCAACCACACCCAAGGACAAATAAATCTCATCTTGGTACATCAGCGTAAAGCTGATGAATGTTGTATTGATTCTCCCCTAAAACTTCCCCTACTTTCCCGGCTTTTAAAACCCTTCAAACACAGGTCCTAGCATGCACTTTCCTCCCCAGGAGCACTCCTGCTCCCCCTTTGTTCCTCCACAAGCATGCACTTCCTAAACTCTACGAGACCCCATGAGGCTTGCAACTAGGGCAGCAATGGGCAGTGACAGTTGGTCTCAGGCTACCCGCCCCGAACTCTGCCCAAAGCCCCCTTTTCTCTGACTTCTTAGTGAGCCAAAGCAGCCCCGCTGAGGCTCATCCCCTCCTTCCTTGTTTGAGGTCCCCAGCTCTAAACACGTCCTCTAACATTCACCTGGACTCGTAATGGGAAATCTTTCCTGTGTGAAGTCCAGAACCTACACTCTACAGGCCGGCTCTAGGCAGACATGCTCAGGGCCAGGTCCCCTTTCTGATAATAGAAGCTGATGTGACTGAAGCAAGATGCTATCTATGCTGCTGGCTTCAAAGATGGAGAAAGAGCAGGATGGCCTCCCTGGAGGTTCCAGAGGGCCGCGCTACAATCCCTCAACTTTAACCCAGCTACATGGTTTTGGACTTCTGGCCTTCAAAACTGTAAAGAATAATTTTGTATTGTTAAAATCACTAAAGCTTGTGGTGACTTGTTACAGCAGTCACAGGAAACAAGGCCCCTCTCTTTGGGGCTGATCCCAAGGGGGTGATTGTCAAAAATGGCACCTTGAGACTATGAGATGAGGACAGAGAAGAAACTGACCATGATCTCCTATTCCAGGCCCCACACTGAGGCAAAGGGGCAGATGTCAGATTGAAGTTCTGTAATTATTAGATAGGACTAAACCCTTAAATACTTAGAGGCTGGTGAGGGATTTCTTATCATCCGAGATTGATTGAAACATCCTGGAGTTTTCGTCCTGGGGCAGAGAAGGAAGCATTTGTCAGGGACAAAATGGCTCATGGCTGGAGCATCAGTCCTCAGACCAAAGGATCTCGGGTTTGATTCCTGGTCAAGGGCACATACCTCCATTGCAGGTTCGATTCCAGCCCTGGTCAAGGAGCTTGGAAGAGGCAACCTTTCAACGTGTCTCTCTCACATAGATGTTTCTCTCTCTCTTCCTCTCCTCCCTCCTTTCCACAATCTCTAAAAGAGATCAATTGAAAAAATATCCTCAAGTGAGAATTTTAAAAAGTGGAAAGAATCAAGCTGTTTCCTGCTGTTCACACATTCAAGAACTATGCATTAAGCCTCTGTTCTGTGCCTGCCTCTATGAAAGGTTTGTGCACATAAAACCAGGAAAATAAACCTCTTCCTCTGGATCAACCTTCGGCATGGTGAGCATGAGTGGAAATACTGACCAGCTTCCCATAAAACTAGTGAAAACTGGAAAACAAGCAAATATATTTTTTAAAAATATGTTTTCATTGATTTTAGAGAGGGAGTAGGGAGAGGGATTGAGCCCGCAACCAAGACTGAGAATCAAACTGGTGATCCTTTGTGCATGGGACAATGCCCCCAACCAGGGCTCAAGCAAATATTTAATGCACCTACATTGTGAACAGAAAATAAAGAAACATCCACTCAAGAACTTTTATCAACTTTAATAAGAAAGGCAAGAGTTTATGTTATTTAAATCCAGACTTCTCCCTTTCTTGACCCTCCTTCTTGCTTAGTGAAGTAGAGACTCTATTCCAAATTCCTGCACCCAAGAACATATAGCCTCTTTCCCAGACCAAGAACACAGAGCTCTCCCCAGACCAAGAATACAAGCCCTTTGCCCAGTCCAAGAGCACAGGCATCTCCCCCAGACCAAGAAATGGGCCGCCCCCTGCGACAGGCTAGTAAACTAGATCAAGCAGAACAGGGAAACTAAGAGAGAGTTAAATAGCCAAGCACTTTACAGCCATCTAGTGAATCACAAAATCCTCCCGTAATAAAGAACAATTAAGAGTGAATAGTTTGAAAAATGGCAGCAGAGTAGAAGGATGCTGCATGGACATGCTCCCAGGAACAAGCTGGAGTTACAACTGAAATATGGAAGGGCTTCCTGAATAATTAATGGAAAACTCACAGGAGAGAACCCTGATACCCAGGGACTGAAGGTGGAGACTGCATAGAGACTGGAAAGAAGGATGGAGGCGAAGGAGCTGGCTCTGGCTTTGCTCACTCCTAGAATAGCACCGCAGAATTCTGTGTCCTAGACAAAATATTTAATATTAAAACCGGATTAACTTTGATTAATGTATTTTACTAGTAGAGTTATTACCATAAAATATATATTTTTATCTAGATTTATAAAGAGTTTAAGATATAATCTTTGGATAAGTATATCTGATAACCATCCCAAAGTTTAAATTTTTAGAGACTTTTTTAACTGAGAGATGACTTTGAGTCATTCCAATGAATTCTGGAATACCTCAAGGATTTATTCTCTCTTATAAAAGAAATCTCCTTAAACTAAATTAGGCCTATTTATTATAATTGAAATTACATGGGAAGTTTTATCAAATAAAAATTAATAATAATTATGTTGTATTTGTGTGTGTATATATATATATAAAATATTGTTGAGAGTATTACAGATGTCCCCTGTTTTCTCCCATTACCCCCCTCTACCCGGTTCTCACCCCATCCCAGGCCTTCACCACTCTCTGTGTCCATAAGTAAGATCTTTGGTTAAATCTCTTTCCTCTGAGATTTGTCAACCTGTTTCATGCTTACATGCCTCTGATTCTATTTTATCCACCAGTTTATTTTGTCCACTAGATTTCTTGGTCATTTGTTTTTATTTTTAGATTCAATTGTTGACAGATATGTATTTGTTGCCATTTTATTCTTCATATTCCCCTCCCCCTCCTCCTCCTCCTCCTCCTTCTTCTTCTTCTTCTTCTTCTTCTTCCTCATTTCATGATTTACTGGTTTGGTGGTGATGAACTTCTTTAGCTTTTTCTTGTTTGTGAAGCTCTTTATCTGACCCTCAATTCTATATGAGAGTTTTGCTGGGTAGAGTAATATTGGTTGTAGGTCCTTACTATTCATCATTTTGAATATTTCTTGACACTCTCTTCTGGCCTGCAAAGTTTCTGTTGAGAAATCAGCAGTTGTATGGGTGATCCCATACATTAATTAAAAGGTAATTAACTGCTTTTCTCTTGCTGCTTTTAAGATTCTCTGTCTCTAACCTTTGGCATCTTAAGTATGATGTGTCTTGGTGTGGGCTTCTTTGGGACTCTCGGTGCTTCCTGGACATGTAAGTCTATTTCTTTCTGTCATTATTTCTTTAAAAGGGTTTTCAATATCTTGCTCTCTCCTCTCCTTCTGGCACCCCCATAATGCAAGTGTTGGTGTGCTTGAAGTTGTCCCAGAGGCTCCTTACACTATCTTCATATTTTTTATTTTATTTATTTATTTATTTTGCTTCCTCATATTCCAAGTAATTGATTTGATTCTCACAATCCTGCACTCTCCTATTGAATCCCTGTAAATGATTCTTTCTTTCAGTGGGTGTATGCTTAATTTCGGCTGTTCCTTTTTCATGTCTTTGATATTCTCACTAAGATCCTTGAAAATCTCATGAAGATCCCTGAATAACCTTATAACCATGGTTTTGAACTCTGTATCAATAGTTTGATTGCTTCCATTTCTTTCATTTGTGACATGTTTCTTTGTCTCCACATTTTGGTTGCTTCCTTATGTTTGTTTCTATGTATTAGGTAGAGCTGCTATGTCTCTTGGAATTGGTAGAATGACCTTGTATAGCAGGTGTCTTGTGAGGGCCCAGTGGCTCAGCCTCCCTAGTCACCTGAGCTGGGCACTTTAGGTGTGCCCCTGTGTGGGCTGTGTGTACAGTCTTATAGTTGAACCTTAGATTGCTGTTGGCATCACTGGGAGGAATTAACCTCTGGGTCAATTGCCTATGAGGTCCAGCTATGACTAGAGTGGAAGAGCTGCTGTGCAGGAGACACTTCTATGGAGTAGGACTTGCTTAAGTGGGACTTTGGTGCTCACTGAGTCTGCCTCTTTAGTGTGTCACTTATGGATGTGTAGAGTTGTAATCTGGTATGGTCTGAGGCTGTCTTCTGGATGTACTGGCTCTATGGCCTCCACAGAAGTGCAGTCAGCCACTACCTGGGGCCATCCAGCAGGAGCTACAGAGAGATCTGTAGATGGCTTGGAGGTGCCCAGGCAAGGTCAGCTATGAAGCAAGGCAGGCTGTTGCTAGTGCCAGGTCTTGGGCCTCTTATTGATAGGTTTGAAGTACACTGTCATCACCTGCAACTGGTTTGACAGGTTTTAGCAAAGTATGAAGCCTAAGCCAGAACAGGCTATTCATATGGAAAAGCTGCTTGGGTGAGGCTGCAAATTGAATGGGATAGGGCCTCAGGGAATCCTCAGGGCAGAGCAAACAGTGTGTTCCAGACTGATGGAGATTCAGATATGGCTGTCAGTTCTGTGACAGGGAAGGTCCCAGCACAAGAACAATGACCCTGGTGAGCACCTCTATCTGGGAGAAAGCTGCCCCTGAAGTCCTACCCCAATGCCAGACAACCCAGTTCCTCCACATATGTTTCTGGGTCCCCCAAAGCCACCCAGTGCTGGGAGTCTAAGTTCATGTAATGACCCTCTAAAAATGGAACACCTGGGTCTCCAGCAGCCTCCATGTCATTCAGCCACAATCCCCACTGACTATTATAGCCAGTAGTTGTGGGGACTTCTCTTCACAGCTTTGGGACCCTGGGCTAGGTCTGGTATAGGGCTCAGACCCCTTGCTCTTCACGGGTGGCCTCTGAAGAGAGGATCTCCCTTCTGATTAAAACACCGCACATGTGGGTGTCGGACCAGCCCATTCCACACCTCCACTGCTCCTACCAATCTCAATGTGCTCTTTTTTGCTTCTCTAGTTGGACTTCCATTAAGCTAGCTTTCAGGCAGTTCTGAATGATGGTTGTCTGTATTTTAGTTGTAATTTTCATGTGGTTGTTAGAGACGGAGAGTACATGGGGTTACCTATACCGCCATCTTGGTTCTCTTTATATATAATTTATTGAAATAGATGTTTTAGAAATTTCAGTCTTCTTCTGAAAGGAACTTACAAAGATTCAGAGCCAAGTTCTAACAGGAAGCTACCAGGGGTACCAAGTGTCCAAGGACACCAGGCAAGCTAAGAGTGATGGTTCCCTGTGGGGGCATCTGGCAGTGATATTCCAGATGTTTGTGTTCCATACATTGGGAGTTTATGAATTATTTTCAATGCTCAATATACCCTTCCAATAAGCTATGTGTCACATTTTAAAATCTTACACATTATTTGGTTTTTATATGCTGAAATTATGTATTGAATCTAAATATATATAGACTTTATATTATTCTGTCATTTTACAGTAATTATTATTTACCAAGAAATTGTTGTCTTAGAATGTTATAAGTTATAGAAAAAAGTAAGGATTTTTATCAATTGCATTATAATCAAATCTATGACCTTGACACTTTAAGTTTTGTCATTCATTGACAGTCATTGTTTTACTCTGCATTTGCAGATATGTTACCTCTTTTTAAAAAATCCATGAAAAGGACTCTAACTTACTCTAAATTGCAAGCTTCTAAGCAGGTCATATCCTTTTTATTTTTTAATTGATTTCAGAGAGGAAGGGAGAAGAAGAGAAAGATTGAAGCATCGATGATGAGAGCGAATCATTGATCAGTTGCTTCCTACATGCCCCCTACTTGGGATCAAGTCTGCAACCTGGGCATGTGCCCTTGACCAGAATCTACCTCAGGACCCTTCAGTCCCAAGGCTGATGCTCTATCCACTGAAACAAACCAGCTAGGGCTAAGAAGGTCATATCTTTGAACTGGATGAAGATTTAAGGTAGAACTTTAAGGAATAACTGAATTCATAAAAAATACTGGCAAGTAATCAGAATAAACAAAAATAGTTATGGGACTAAATGAATTTAGAAAAATTATGATTCTGTTTAAATATTGCTGATTTCTAAATCTTTTGTGTCCTAAATATAAAGAAAACTAAAAAGTAAACATTCTGCATCCTAGAACTAATGAATTAGTAACATTCATTTCATACTAGAGAACCATAGCATCTACAGGTTTGCTCACACACTCTGAGGCCACTGTGCCCTCGGCCCTCGGACTTAATCCTCCAGGCAGGCAGGAAGAGTTTCCTGGTACGACCGAGGCCGGGCACCAGAACCCCGGGAAAAGGAGGCCAAGGAGGGGAACCCCTTTGCTGCACTTGCACAGCTGAAACCAAATGATGCTGCAGAACCCCCAGGCCTGCGCAGCTGAAACCAAATGATGACCTGACAGGGCGGGGTCCAGCCCAGGAAAACCTGGGAGAACAGCCTGACACGAGAGGCAGTGCAGAGACCCGGCAGGCTCAGAACACTGACCAGCCAGGGAGGCAGGTCCAGCCCGCCCCGGAGAAGCAGGAAGCAGGCCAGTGGCAGCCCACTCCACACAGAGATGCCCTGGCCAGTTTGGCTCAGTGGATAGAGCGTGGGCCTGCAGACTGAAGGACCCCAGGTTCGATTCTGGTCAAGGGCACATGCCAGGGTTGAGTGCTTGTCTCCAGTAAGGGGTGTGCAGGACACAGCCAATGAATGGTTCTCTCTCATCATTGATGTTCAGTCTCTCTCCCTCTCCCTTCCTCTCTGAAATCAATAAAAATATATTTTTTAAAAAATAAAGAAAAAGAAAGAAAGAAAACACACAGAGGATCACCTGCCGTCCACATCTCTAAGGGCACATCACCTCCCCTTACCTAATAAAATCCCTCCACCATATCAAACCTCTCCCCTTTGTGCTACCCCAACCCCAACACAGGAATGTATGCAATCAATAGCTCCCCTCTGCCTGAGATTAGTTTCTCTGGTTTTCTACTGTGTAATTTATCTGTGTTTCTCTTAGGAGCTTCTAATTTGCAATTAAGACCATCTTCCTTTTCATTTAGTTTAATTTTAGAGCCAGCTTTTTAAAATTTTGCATGCAAAAATTAATTTAGGCATCAAAAGAGCTACATTTTGGCCATCTGAAGTTAATATCCTTTCCAGTTAATTCTTCCAGTTTCTGTAAATACTTGCAAGTAAAGCTTTCTATTAATTGTATAGCTGTGGAAGTGAATGGGCTTGGGGCTGGGTGTCCTTCCAGCCTTAGAGGTAGGACTTCCCAAGTTAATTTTAGTTCTATGTTGGGATCTGTAGAGTCTGAACAAATCGAAGGATACTGCTTGTGGGTTGAGCTCCAAGGGGCTTTTACCTCCGAAGGCATCTCAAATCCTCTTATATGTCTGAGTTTCTCTCCCAGGCTGTCCAATACAGTGGTGAGGACTCAGAGCAGAAAACATAAATATTTGTGTATATTTAGTTACAGATGAGTCAAATATTTAACTACAAATGCGTTGGAATTCCCTATAGGTTTCTTGCATGGTATCAGAGGTATACCCTCTGACATCTCCATAGAGATTCTTATTTGCCTAAGAATGTCCAAGTTTGGAACTGGAGAGAGGAAGTACCCCTTATCTTCAGAGCTGAATGAGTTTAGGCTCTCATTTTCCAGCAAAAGATTTTGTTCAGACCCTCAGAAAGCAATTCCAATTGAAAAGCCAAAGTTAAAAACCATCCATCCATTTTTTTCTCCTGTTCTTAGTTATCTCAACTCTTATCTATAGCCTAGGTCTCTCAGCCCTTAACCTTTAGCTCCACCTTGAGGACTTTGTTCATGGGCATGGGCATTGTTTTGCAGTCCATGGGTGCCAGGTACAGACTTCTCTGGTCCATGATTAATTTATCCCGTCATGGAGTCTTCAAGTGGCGAGCACCCTAAGGTCTCTTAAATGCTCATCCTGCACATAGAGCGGCAACCCACAGAGAGAGAGAGAGGGAAAATCCCCGGGACGACAAAAAGATGCAAGAAGGAAGAAAACACAGTCAAGTCCTTCAAGCCACTGTGGTGAGAAAGCAGTCCAAGTCATCACACCATCATGTTGGCACCAGTGGTTAACCTGGGGGTTCAGATAAGACCGTGGTTCAGCAACCTGGGTACTTGAGTTCTGGCTGGAAAAGAATTCAGAGACAAGTAAAGGTGGCATCCCTGAGGGAAGGCCAGGGGAGGGGAAAGTGAGGGGAAAGGGCAAAGCACAAGCATGCTCCAGGATTGCCAATTGGAGATCCCATTTCAGTGGCCAGAAAACGTTACCAAAAAGGGGATCTGGGCCCAGCTGTGATGGCTCAGTGGTTGAGTGTTGTCCCATGGACCAAGAGGTTCCAGGTTCAATCTCCAATCAGGGCATATCCCCAGGTTGTGGGCTTGATCCCCAGTAGAAAGCGTGCAGGAGGCGCCAATCAGTGATTTTCTTTCATCATTGATGTTTCTATCTCTCTCTCCCTCTCTCTACTTCTCTGAAATCAATTAAAAAATATTTTTAAAAAGAGGGGAGCAGGACTGGCCCTGAATGAGTCCCCCCAAGGCCGGCAGGTAGTATGTGGTTCTTGAGTTGGTGCATGAAAGATTTCACCCCATGAATCCAGGTGACTTTGTGAGAATGTTTATTAAAGCTAAGGCAATGAGACAAGGAAGAGGCTAGGATAGAAGCAGCAGGAGAGCCTGGGTGGGGAAGGGAGCCTCCCTGGGCTGCTGGGGCTCACTGAGAAGTTAGAGAAAGGGGGTCCTGTGGACAGGGCTGGGGTTAGCACAGGATGAACTGCCACTGCCCATTGCTCCCTGGTGGCAAGTGTAATGGGGCCCTTAGAATTTAGGAGAAGCGTATTTGCGGGGGGAGAAGAGGTACAGGCATGCTCTCGGGAGGAAGAGCACTTGCCAGGTTCTTTATCTTGAGGTTTTTCTCTCTTTCTAGCAGGTGGGAATTTTAGGGGAGGTCCCAGAGGAGGGTCTTAGCAGAGTATTCCTCAGCTTTCCAGGGGTGTCCCTTCAGGATCAGGGTCTCCACTGATTGGTAGGCGCCAGGTCAGGAGGTCGTTGGTCATGGCAGCTGATCCTGGTGCCGGCCCCCTGGATTCGCTGCTTTTCTGGACCTGGAGCTGAAATACAACTGAGGCCTCACTGTGATCTCTAGGGAGGAGGCTTCCATGTCACTGTAAATTGCTGGCCTGTTTGCTCAGCTCTCTGTCTCACTTTCCTCTTCCACTTCACCCTGTAAGAAGTTTGCCATGGTCCTTACCCCCAGCTCAGAGCCCTGGCTTAGAAATTTTGCCTGGGATAGCATGCGGATTCAGAACCAGTCACCTCAAGATGTGCTCCTGTCATGTGCAGATTGTTTTGAGTTACTTCAGCTGCAGGCTCGAGAAACTTTTGTGCCCTCCCTGCAACTCCCCAGCTTCCCAGAAGAACTTGAATTAGGGGCTTTGCCCATTATAAGAAATGACTTTTTTGAAATATGCAGAGCAAACTTCTATCTACTCAACATCTACTCTGCTTTTTTTCGATGCTTTTAACATATATTTTATTCCCCAGCTGGCGTGGCTCAGTGGATAGAGTGTCGGCCTGTAGACTGAAGGGTCCCAGGGCAATTCTGGTCAAGGGCACATGCCCGGGTTGGGGACTTGATCCCCAGTAGGAGGCAGCTGATCAATGTTTCTCTCATCATTGATATTTCTCTCTCTCCTCCCTTCCTCTCTGAAATCAATAAAAATATTTTTAAAAGATTTAAAAAGATATTTTAAAAAAATTTTCATCTCCTTATTAACCTGCAATTGTGAGGGCAGCAGGAACGGCACCAGGTGTTAGACCAGTGGGTTCACACCAGACCTGCAACTTTGGTACTTGAATTCAGAGCCAAGACTCAAACTGTAAGAGAACATTTATTTATAAAATCACGGAAGTAGAAGTAATTAATAGAAGAAGTGGAATTAGGAAACAAGTTATAGAGGCAAAGGAAGGGCCCTCGGAGCTTAGAAGTGAGGAAGGGTGTCGGGGGAGGGGAAGGAAAGGCATGGTGTGCTCCTGGGCTGTGGGTAGATAGGGGAGAGAGTGGAGAGTGCACTAGGTTCACCATCCTAAGAGTTTTTTGCTTGTTTTTTTGGCTTGTTTTTTGTTAATCCTCATCCAAGGATATTTTCCCCATTGATTTTTAGAGAGAGTAGATGAGAGGGGGAGAGACAGAATGAGAAACATTGATATGAAAGAGACACATTAATTGGTTGTCTCTCACATGTACACCAACTGGTGCTGGGGATTGAGTGGCAACTGAGGTATGTGCCCTTGACCTGAATCAAACCCAAGATCCTCCAGTTCTCTGGGCGAGACTCTAACTATTGAGCACCCTGGCTAGGGCTTAAGGATTTTAAGGGGGGAGATTTTAGGGAGCCATCACAATAGAATATTCACCAGCTTCCCAGGTATGTCCTTGCAGGTTAGGGTTCTCCACTGATTGATTGATTGGCACCATGGCAGGGGGTCCTCATCCAAGGCAGCTGGGTGTGAAGTTAGCATAGGGCTTCTTATCTGGTTTTGCTGTTTTGCTGGGCTTAGGGCTGAATACAATTGAGACCTAGATGTTATCTCCAGGGAGGAAAGGTCACCTGGGGACAAGGTCCCCCTCTACAACTTATTGTCCATTGCTAGGCACCTGAACTTCCACCCTGGTGACCTTCTGGTCCTGGCCCGTCATGTCTGTCTAACTGCCCACCACACAAGAACTCTTTGAAGCCCTAAGGTGCATTGCCTCATCCCTAGTTCAGAAAGACTTACATACCCATGTTCTCTTTCTGTCTCTGAATCTCTCATGCATGTCTTCAGGGTTCTCAAAATATGTATGAGCTAAATGTGGTTATTTTTGCTGGTTAACTGCCTCGTGTTTATTTGATTGTGAGATCAGCCAAAAGACCACTGAGGGTAGAAGAAAGCTTTTCCACCCCCGCAATAAAAACCAGCCATGAAACAGAGAGCCCCTACTTGCTTGCCAAAGGAACTAACCTCATTGGAAGCAGAGATTGAAGAAGTTCAAACCTCAAGGTGTTCTCAAGGATAGTAGAGCTTCTGGAGAAAGGCAATTCAAAGACTCAAGAGTCAGGCTGAACTGCTGGCTGGCTCGCTTGAAGGAAAGAACAAAAATCAAATATGGAGCCCACACATTATCCCTTCAAAGCACTGGGAATTGATTGGATTAGTTTGTAGAGCAGTTTATGCCCCAGGACATCATTGGGAAAAAAAAAAAAAGAAAGAAAGAAAGAAAGAACAGCGGTAGAAATATCAGAGGAAAATAGAGCTTCAGTGAGTGTGGCCAGGGAAAGGCGAAGCCTACCCAAAATACTCCATCCAGGATGAGTGGGCGCTTACCCAGTGCCTGTCTCCCTGAGAAACACAGTAGAGGATGGACACTGTGGGGAGGACAGCAGCTTTCCTAAAATAGCCCCTAAACAAATAAACAAGCAAATAAAAATAATAAGCCCAAGAGTAGGGAAACTCATACCCATAGTTGCTATAACATTTTATCTGAAATGTCCAATTTCTCACCAATCAGTATGTGTATGTGACATGCAAAAACACACACACAGCCATAGCTGATTTTGCTCAGTGGATAGAGCATTGGCCTGCGGACTAGAGTCCCGTGTTCGATTCCAGTCAAGGGCACATGCCTGGGCTGGGATTCTTGTTCCCTGAGTAGGGGGTGTGCAGGAGGCAACCGATCAATAATTCTCTCTCATCATTGATGTTTCTATCTCTCTCTTCCTCTCCCTTCTTTCCTGAAATCAATAAAAACATATTAAAAAACAAAAACAAAACACAAACACAATAAACGAGAAACATGACCCATTTACTAGGGGGGAAATTAGGCAACTGAGACTGCCTGTGAGAGAGGCCAGATGTCAAAAAGAGATTTTTATAAAAAGTATTGATTGGAGAGAGAAACACTGATTTGCTGTTCCACTTATTCATGCACTCATTGGTTGTTTCTTGTATATGCCCTAGCTGGGTATGGCACCCACAATCTTGGTGTGTTGGGACAAGGCCCCAACCAACTGAGCTACGTGGCCAGGGCCATTAAAGACTTTAATGTGCTGCAGTCATTTAAAACATGTTCACAGAACTAACTAAAACCGTAATTAAATAAGTAAAGGAGATTATAATGACATGTCGCACCAAATAAAGAATGCCATAGAGAGATATAAGGTATGAAAAAGAACCAAATAAAAGTTAGGGGGTTGAGAAGTATAATAACAATTAATAGTTGTATTCTATTTGTGTGTGTGTGTATAATCTTTATTGTTGAGAGTGTTACAGATATTCCCCCGTTTCCTCCCCGCCATTTCACCCTTCTACCAGTTGATATGTTTCTCTCACATCTATCTTTCTCTCTCTCTATCTCTCCCCCTCACATTGGATGAGGATTAATAACAACAACAAAAAAGAAATATTAGCCTTAAATGAAACACTAGACCAAATGGACATAATTGACATTTACAGAACTTTTAATTTCAGAATATCAAATTATATATTCTTTTCCAGTGCACATGGAACATACTCAAGGATAGACCATATATGGGGTCACAAAACTAGCATCAAAAAATTCAAGAAGACTGAAGTTATACCAAGCATATTCTCTGACCATGAGGCCTTAACATTAGAAATAACTGCAAAACAGAAGTAAGAAAACCTACAAATACATGGAGATTAAGCAACATATTACTAAAAAATGACTGGGTCAAAGAAGAAATAGAAGATGAGATAAAAAGATAGAGAGAGACAAATGAGAATGAGAATACAACATGTGAAAACCTCTGGGATGCAGGGAAAGCAGTTACAAGAGGCAAGTTATAATCATCACAGGCCTATCTCAGAAACAAGAGAAATCCCAAGTAAACAACTAACATCACACCTTAAAGAACTAGAAAAAGAACAAAAGCAACCCAAAGTCAGTGGAAGAAAGAAAATAATAAAAATTAGAGCAGAATTGAATGAAATAGAGAACAAAAAGACTATACAAAAATTAATAAAACAAGGGGCTATTTCTTTGAAAAGATTAATAAAATTGACAAACTTCTGGCTAGACTCACTAAGTGAAAAAGGAGAAAGATCCATATAAACAAAATCAGAAATGAGAGAGATGTCACTACAGACATCATAGATATACAAGGATCATACTAGAACATTATAAAAGACTACATGCCACAAATTAATAACCTAAAAAAAAAGGGTAAGTTCCTTGAAATACATTACCTTCCTAGACAAAACCATGAAGAACTGGAAAATCTAAGTAGAGCAATCAGCAGTGAGGAAATTGAAGCAACCATCAAAAAACTCCCAAATATAAAAAGTCCAGGAACAGATGGCTTCACCAGTACATTCTAGCAAACGTTCAAAGGTTTAAAATCTATTCTCAAACATATCAAAAAATTGAAGAGAAGGCAATACTTCCTAACATATTTTATGAGGCCAATATAACCTTGATACCAAAACCTGGCAAAGATAAGACCAAAAAAAAGAAAACTATAGATCAATATCTCTGATGAATACAGATGCAAAAATCCTAACCCAAACACTAGGAAATCTGATACAACAGTACATCCACAATTTCATACATCATGATTAAGTGGGGCTCATTCCAGAGGCACCAGGATGGTTCAATATACACAAATCAATCAATGTAATACACTACATTAACCAAAAAGAAAAAGGATAAAATTCATGTGATGTTATCAAGAGATACAGAAAAAGCATTTGATAACATGCAATATCCATTTATGACTAAAGCACTCAATAAAATAGGAATAGAAGGAATGTACCTTAACATAATAAAGGCCATCTATATAAGAAAGAGGTAATATGTTCATTGGCCCTAACTGTGTCACAGTCACGAACAGGCTGCGTGTGCACAGGAGCTGGTGGGTGGGGACAGGGGCAGGGACTTGAGCCCCCAGGACATGAGGTTGCCGCAGGGGGTACCTCCCCCTCCCCGGCAGAGATGTGCGCAGGCCCTTGGGGGGTTGTCGTCAGGACCAGGATGGGTCCTCTGCAGGGAGCTTTCAGTACTCCTGCACCGGGGTCTGAAGGTGCAAAGAGGAAGGGAGAGCACATGGGTAGTTCGGGGGATCAGGCCAGGAGGGGAGAGCAGATAGGAGATTAGGGGGATCAGCTGTGCCGCACCAGCACAACCAAGGGTGAACCTGAGTGAGGGTGGTGAAGGATTGAGAAAAGACAGACAAGAGAATGAAAACTGGGTCTTGGTGGGACGCTATCCTCTCTGATGGAGAGCCTATCTGATGGAGAGCTAGTGACAGCACTATGGACTACAAGCTATGTCTTTATTTTATAGCCAAATTCCACGAGGCAAAGTAAGGGCGTGGTCAAGATGTTTACAACATTCTCATGGGTTTCAATCCTACTCAGTTATATGCACATGAACTCTATCAATCCCATATCACTCAGACACATGGAGTCACATGTTCAGACCATAGGTTCAAGCCTACAACTATAGCTGTTGGCTATAATTATGCTGGGAGGGCTCTGCCCTCCAAGCTGGGACTTGCATGTGGCAATGAGAAGACGATGCCCTCTCATTAGTCCAAGGCTTGAACCTGTCCAAATACTGTGGCTGCTCTCCACATCAGACAAGGAAGGGAGAGCAGTTAGGGGGATCAGGCCAGCAGGAAAGAGCAGTTAGGCAGTTAAGGGGATCAGGCCATGAGGGGAGAGCAGTTAGGGCATCAGGAAGGCAGGTGAGTGCTTAGGAGCCAGTGGCTCTGGATTGTGAGAGGGATCGCAGATTGGAGAGGGTGCAAGCCAGACTGAGGGACCGCCCCACCATGCACCAGGCAACTAGTCTATAATAATAAAAGTGTAATGTGCTAATTAGACCGAACATTGTTCCGGAAGAAGCCAGGGATATAGTCGTGGGATCAAGGCAGCCTCTGTGGCTGCGAAGGAGGGATCCAGGCAGCCACCATGACTGTAATGGCCTACTCTTGCACGAATTTTGTGCATTAGGCCTCTAGTATATGATAAACCCTCAGCTAATATACTCAACGGTGAAAAACTGAAAGCTTTTTCTCTAAGATTAGGCACAAGACAAGGATGTCTACTCTCACCACTCTTATTCAACATAGTGCTGGAAGTCCTAGCCAGAGCAAAAAGGCAAGAGAAAGAAATAAAAAGCATCCAAGTAGGGAAGGAAGAAGCCAAACTGTCACTTTTTGTGGATGGCATGATTCTGTATATAGAAAACCCTAAAGATTCCACCAAAAAAACTATTATAAACATATAGTCAAGTCAAGTTGCAGGATACAAAATCAATGTGCAAAATTCCCTTGCCTTCCTGTATACTAACAACAAAACTTCTGAAAAAATTCTTTTGCAATTGCAATACAAAGAATAAAATATCTAGGAATAAGTTTAACAAAGAATGTGAAAGAAAATTATAAAATATTATAAAAGAGATTGAAAAAGCACAATAAAATTGAAAAATATCCCATATTCTCCTTGTCTCAGGACACCTTGCTTTTTATTAACACAAATTGTCCTAAGGCAAGGTGGAGATATACACTTCAAAGGATAAAGTTTCATACAGAAGCATTGTCAGAATGGGGAATAGCCTTCAGCTGTTCAGGTGTTTGGCCAACAAGAGGCAATAACATGTAGATTAAGATGCCCTGAGCTGTCTGGCAGCAAGCAATTAATTTACTGCATCCTTTTTAGGTTTGGGGAAATGCCTTCAGCCATTCCCAACAGATAATGACATATGTGACTCAGCCCTTGTGGAGTCCCTATGTTCCATCAACCTTTCGATGAAACTCTTCCAATTATGATATGTTGGAACTGGCTTCAAGCGTCCATCAAAATCCCAATGTGACTTCTTAAAGAAATAAATGAGAAATCATCAGATTTGTATGGAACCACAAAAAATAGATAAAGCAATCCTGAGAAAAAAGAAACAAGCAGGAGATATCTGCTACCTGACTTTAAATTATACTGCAGAGTCACTATAACCAAAACAGCAAGGTATTGGAAGTGAAACAGACATGAAATAGAATAGAAAGCCCAACTATAAAAGCACATGTACTAGTATATGGACAGATAATTTTTGACAAAGGAGCCAAAAACACACAATGGAGTAAAATAGTCTTTTCAATAAATGTTCTAGGCCCTAGCTGGTTTAGCTGAGTGTATAGAGCACAGGCCCACAAACTAAAGGGTTCCCTGGTTCAGTTCCGGTCAAGAACACATACCTCCATTGCAGGCTTGATCAAGGCCCTGGTCGGAGCTCTGTGGGAGGCAACCAATTGATGTGTGACTCTCATGTCGATGTTTCTTTTTTTTTTTAAATTAAATCTTTATTATTCAGATTATCACATTTGTTTCTCTTTTTTCCCCTCCATAGCACTCCTCCAACCAGCTCCCACCCTTCCCTCTGCCCTTACTTCCCTCCCATTGATCTCATCCATAGGTGTATGATTTTTGTCCAGTCTCTCCCTATACGCCCCTCACCCCTTTCCCCCTGAGAATTATCAGTCCACTCCCTTTCTGTGCTCTTGATTCTATTATATTCACCAGTTTATTCTGTTGATCAAATTTTTAATTCACTTAATTTTTAGATTCACTTGTTGATAGATATGTATTTGTTGTTCATAATTTTTTGGCTTTTACCTTTTTCTTCTTCCTCTTCTAAAAGAGTACCTTTCAGCATTTCATATAATACTGGTTTGGAGTTGATGAACTCCTTTAGCTTTTTCTTATCTGTGAAGCTCTTTATCTGACCTTCAATTCTGAATGATAGCTTTGCTGAATAGAGTATTCTTGGTTGTAGGTTCTTGCTATTCATCACGTTGAATATTTCTTGCCATTCCTGTCTGGCCTGCATCGTTTCTGTTGAGAAATCAGCTGACAGTCGTATGGGTGCTCCCTTGTAGGTAATGAACTGTTTTTCTCTTGCTGCTTTTAATATTCTCTCTTTGTCTTTTGCTCTTGGTATTTTAATTATAATGTGTCTTGGTGTGGTACTCTTTGGATTCCTTTTATATGGGGTTCTGTGTGCTTCCTGGACGTGTAAGTCTATTTCTTTCACCAGATGTGGGAAGTTTTCAGTCATTATTTCTTTAAATAGGTTTTCAGTATCTTGCTCTCTCTCTTCTGGCACTCCCACAATTCTGATGTTGGTACGTTTGAAGCTGTCCCACAGTCTCCTTACATTATCTTCACTTTTTTTGGATTCTTTTCTCTTCTTGCTTTTGCAGTTGAGTGTTTTCTGCTTCTTTATATTTCAAATTTTTGACTTGATTCTTGCCTTCCTCTAGTCTGCTGTTAGGACTCTGTATAATATTTTTTATTTCAGTCAGTGTCTCTAGTTGGTGCTTTTTCATCTCCTCTTAGGACTTGCTAAATTTATCCATCATCTTTAGTTGGATGAGGGTATTTTTCCATTGATTTTTAGAGAGACTGGAAAGGAGAGAGAGAAACATCGACACCACACGAGTCTAGATCCCCAGGGTTTCGCCTGAAACAGGGGCTTAGTGGAGTCAGAAGTGGCACAGTTGGGAGGGTCTGTCTCCCGCCCACTCGCAAAAGCCAGTGGCACAATCAGCAGTCTGTCCTCTGCACAGTGCCGTGCGTGCCACCAGGCTTCTGATCTTTTGCGACTCCCCTAAATTTCCGTGCACCTCTCTCCCTTTTCACAGTCCAAACTCCCCCTGTATGAGTTTCGGCTGGATCTAGGGTTTAGTGTCATAAGATAAGAGGTTCAATGCTTTTGAGAGTCTCTGTTTCCCTCCTGCCACAGAAAGCCAGCCAGGTACCCGCTCTCTGAGTGCTTGTGTGTCCGTACTTCAGCTTTTTGCAGCTCCTCTGGGTCTCTGTGAGCCCCTCTCTTTCCTTCTAGCTGTAGAACTTACACTCAGCCAGCTTTCCTGTGGTTCTGGATGATGTTCGTTCTGTCTTTTAGTTGTAGTTTTGACATTGTTATGCGAGGCAGCAGTGTAGGTATTTACCTATGCCGCCATCTGGGATTCTCTGCTGAACTCATGTCGATGTTTCTCTCTCTCCTTTCCAGTCTCTCTAAAAATCAATGGAAAAATACCCTCAGGTGAGGATTAGCAAAAAAATAAAAACCAAATAAATGGTATTAGGAAAACTGGAAAGCCACATGCAAACAAATAAAATTGGATTACAGTTTGTTTCTATGTACAAAAATTAATTCAAAATAGATCAAAGATCTAAATATAAGTTTCACAGAACAAAATAACAGTAACAAACTTATGGACCCTGATCCCAGAGAACATTTCATGAACTTGACCCCAAGGACAAGGAAAGTAAAGGCAAAAATAAATGAATGGGACTACATCAAACTAAAAAGCCTCTGCACAGCAAAAGAAACAACAAAACAAAGAGACAACCAACCAGATGGGAGGTGATATTTGCAAATAGTTGCTCTGAAAAAGGTTTAATTTCCAAAATATATAAGAACTCATAAAACAACACCTAACAAACAACGCAATTAAAAAGGGGGCAGAGGACCTTAAAATACACCTCTCTCAAGAAGACATACGAACAATAAGGATGTTCGACCTCACTTGCAATTAGGAAAATGCAAATCAAAACTACAGTGAGTAGAGTGCCCTTATCAACAAGACAAGCAATGACAGGTGTTGGAGAGGCTGTGGAAAAAAGGGAACCCTAATTCACTGCTGGTGGGAACATAGATGGTACAACCACTATGGAAAGCAATCTGGCGATTCCTCAAAAATTGAGAATCTTGCTACCATATGACCCAACAGTCCCTCTTCTGGTTATATACTCGAAAACCTTTAAATCATGTTTTCACAAATATGTATGCACCCCTATGTTTATTGCAGCATTATTCATGGTGGCCAAAAGACAGAAATAGCCAAAGCGCCCTGTGATAGAGAACCAAATAAAGGAGACGTGGCCCATATACACAGTGGAGGACTACTCAGCTGTAAGAAAGGATGAAATAGTGCCATTTGCAACAACATGGATGCACCCTGAGAACATTATGCTAAGTGAAATAAGTCAGTCACAAAAAGCTAAGGACCACAATTTCACTCATATGTGGGATATAAAACTGAAACTTGTGAACACAAACATGTTGCCAGATGGAAGGTGATAGAAACATAGAAATCCATACCTAAAACCTATCTGTTCCTGTGGACTAATGTCATCCAATCAATTTAATTTAAAAAATTCTATCTAATAAAGAGGGAATATGCAAATGGACCATCACACTATCACAAAGATGGTGGCATACACATCACAAAGATGGTGATGCCCAGTCCCCGCAGCCCTGCCGGAATACCCCAGTCCCCAGGGGCAGCAGTTGCACCACATGCCTGCCACTGGAGTCCTTTCAGCCCCACCAGGGGAGGGGAAGGGTGGCAGGTGCTGGAGTCCCCCATCCTCTCAGCCCTGCCAAATGCCTATCACTGGAGTCCCTCAGTCCTTTCACAGAAAATGGGTTGCCTCAAAAGTCAGTTAATCTTCTTAGGACAAAAAGCATCAAAAATCTTTGAAAAGGGAATTCCAATATTTATAAAAGTTTGGACTAGACAATTCAAGGATATTTCCACTATAACTTTCTATGATTTTGTGATATTAACATTTTGAATTCATATAGTACCAGCTGTATTGTATGTAAGCAGATATTATTTAAATAAATTGCCATTATTATTAAA
Source organism: Lasiurus cinereus (assembly GCA_011751065.1). Classification (NCBI taxonomy): domain Eukaryota; kingdom Metazoa; phylum Chordata; class Mammalia; order Chiroptera; family Vespertilionidae; genus Lasiurus; species Lasiurus cinereus. Next base: position 2,451,343 of record JAAGEH010000376.1, read on the forward strand.
ACAACTCATAAAACCACACTGTTTGTATGTCAAGAACATTCTGTGTGATTTTCCTAATGGCTGGAGTTAATGCCCCTAAACCAGTAGTTGGACATCTCCCAAGGGGTCCCAGATTGGAGAGGGTGCAGGCCGGGCTGAGAAACAGCTCTTCTCCCCACCCACTGTGCACAAATTTCATGCACTGGGCCTCTAGTAATTAATAAGAAAAATGATAGGATGTGGTCAAAGATCCTGCCCCCATGTGGACACAAGATGGCCAGCAGAAAAGGGAAGTTGGGAGGGACCAGACCTGCAAGGGAGGGGGTAGTTGTGAGCAATCAGGCCAGCAGGGGAGGGCAGTTGGGAGGGACCAGGCCTGCAAGGGAGGGCAATTGGGGAGTGATCAAGCCTGCAGGGAAGGGCAGTTGGGGGGGACCCAGGCCTGCAGGGGAGAGCAGTTGGGGGGTACCAGGCCTGCATGAGAGGGCAGTTAGGGGCAAACAGGTTGGCAGGGGAGTTGTTAAGGGGTTATCAGGCTGGCAGGCAGAAGTGGTTAGGGGTAATCAGGAAGGTAGGCAGGTGAGCAATTGGGAGCCAGCAGTCCTGGATCCTACCGGCAGTCAGACATTCCTTGAGGGGTCCTAGATTGGAGAGGGTGAAGGGTGAGCTGAGGGACACTCCCCTCCTCCCTTGATTCCCCCCCCCCCCGCACAAATTTCATGCACTGGGCCTCTAGCATATTTTTAAAAAGACAGGAAACATGTGTTGGCAAGAATGTGGAGAAAAGGGAAGGAACTCTTGTGCACTTTTGGTGCAGCCACTATAGAAAACAATATGAAAGTTCCTCAAAAAATCAAATATAAAACTATGATCCAGAAATTCTGAGTCTTTATCTAAAAAAAATTTTTAAACTGATTTGAAAATATATATGCATCCCCTTGTTTACTGCAGCACTAGTTACAATAGCCAACATATGAAAACAACATAAATGTCCATCAGTGGATGGTTAGAGAAATTTTATATATATAATGGAATGTTATTTAGCCATAAAAAAGGAAATCTTGGCATTTGTGACAATGTGGACTAACCTTCAGGGCATTATGCTAAGAGAAGTCAGACAATGACAAACAATGTATGATAATTTATATGTAGAATGTAAACCAACCAAACAATAACAAAAAGCAAACAAAAAATAAATTTTCAAAAAAACAATAAAGACCAGATTGGTGGTTTCCAGCAGCAGGTGTGAGGAGTGGGCAAATGAGTAGAGATGGCCAAAAGGTACAAACTTACAGATATAAATTAAGTCAGTTGTGGGGATGCAATGTACAACATGGTGGCTATTGTAACACTATAATGTATATTTGAAAGTTGCTAGGAGATCAAATCTTTTCATTTTTATTACTGAGATGAAGGGAAAGAGAGATAGAAACACCAATGATGAGAAAAAATTATTGATCACTGGGGATGGAGCCTGCTACGCAGGCACGTACCTTGATCAGGAATCAAACTGTGCAACCTTTGAGCCACACTGGCCGGGCAAGAGAGTAAGACTTCAAAGTCCTCAACACCAGAAAACAATGTTGTCAGAAGAGTGCCTTGTACATTATATAAATGCTTAATCACTATGTTACACACCTGAAACAAATATAATATTGTATGTCAGCTTTAATTAAAAACAACTAAAAATGAAAGAGGCTTCTCGTTAGTCCAGCAGCTCCGGACCAGCTGCAGCCTGGCCAAGCAGAGAACCTCCCTGTTATCCAGTGTTCAGCAGCCCTGCCCCCAGGAGGCCTGGACCCTCCCAAGTCTGTCCTTCTCGAATGCATTCCTTCAGCACTGGGATCCCTACCCAGGCCCCTTAGAGTCACTCTTTTATGTAGTTTGTCATGCAGTGCAGCACGTTCTTTCTGCTGAATCTGCAGTGACCAGTCTCCTGACTAGACCCAGGCTGCCACACTCAGTGAACACACCCTTCTGGCCTTTTTGAAAAAAATAAAAACTACTTAATAATAAAATGTGACTAGCCTATCGGTGAATTATAATAAAGAACTAAAAAACCGAAAAGCCACGCTAGAAGACGGAGTGTGACTATTGCATCCATTTCACCACAGAACCAACATTAACCTGGGAGACTTACAGCTGCAGGACAGTGTGAATCTGTTGTGAATGTTAACAAAGTTAAGCCAATAGAAGTTGCAAGGGCTCAGCCTAAGAAAATCCAGGCACCTTATCTTTTTTTTTTTTTAAGATAATTTTTTAAATATATTTTATTTTGTTTACAGAGAGGAAGGGAGAGGGATAGAAAGTTAGAAACATCGATGAGAGACATCGATCAGCTGCCTCCTGCACGCCCCCTACTGGGGATGTGCCCACAACCAAGGTACATGCCCTTGACCAGAATCGAACCTGGAACCTTTCAGTCCGCAGGCCCATGCTCTATCCACTGAGCCAAACCGGTTTTGGCCAGGCACCTTATCTTTTGTTGCAGAAAAACATATGTTTAAAAAAAGAAGTCTAGCTTGTTAATGACTTTCATGAACTGTATCTTAAACATATGGGGATTCTTTTTAAGAAACTCACGTTTCTTGTGGTTAAAAAAATGTACCTCAAATTCAGAATTTATTCAGTTTCACTTTTCCTTTTCACCTCCCAATTTCTAACAAAATTACCATTGAGGCTTTTATTTTAAGAACAGTATGGGCTGAATCCTGGTTTTAGTTGGGCATGTAAGGAGCTCAGAGGTCATGGCTGTCACACCTAACCTCACTGCAAGAAGGAAGATAAGCAGGCTGACAACCAGCACCTCTTCTAAGACCCCTCAAAGGCTTGAGGTCACAGACCAAACCATGACCCTCAGATTAGAGAAAAACAGGCAGATACAAAGACCAACTCACTGGAGAAGAACCTTGGTGGACTGACCACCAGAGAGTGGAAACCTGAACTGAAATTGATGGTTTTCTGGAGCCCAATGGACAAGCTTAAGAGTTAAAAACTCCACAGGGGCCTCCACATTTTTATATGTTTTACTTCTAGGATATCAAGCAGGTTCCCACAGTGAGTACTGTGGGGAAATCTTGTGCTTCTGGCAGGAGGACAGCAAAGTGGTCATTTTGAAAGAAGCCAGGATGTTCTGCTCTTCTTAGGAAGGTAACTTGTACCCTTAGCAAGGCTTTATCTTTGCCCAGTAGAGCTCCTATATAACAATAAAGCCCAAAGGAAAGAACTGCACATCTCAGACCTTATTTAATAAGTCTCCACGGAACCCCACATACAACACAGAAGGCAAAGGCTCTGACACCTGCAGCTGCAGCAAACACAGCCTAACACCTAGCCAGATAAATATCAAACCTCACACTGCAGGCCCATTTACCTCAGTTCCTCTTACTCAGTACATCACGTGTGGCTTCAACAACTATTACAAGGCCTACTAGAAGACAACAATATGGCTTGAAAGACAGAGCAAGCATAAGAGCCAGACTCAGATATGGCACAGATGTGAGAATTATTAGACCAGAGTTTAAAACAATCATGATTAATGTGCTAAGGGCTCTAACTTTTTAAAAAAGTGGACCAAATGTAGGACAGATAGACAATATAAGCAGAGATGCACACTATAAGAAAAAATAAAAAATGAAGTGCTAGAAATAAAAAACAACCATAGAAAGAAAGAATGCCTTTGCTGGGCTCAGCAATAGAATGAGCACAACTAAGGAAAAAGTCAGTGAACTTGAATAAATGTCAATAGAAACTTCCAAAATGGAAATGCAAATAGCAACAAGAATTCTAAAACAACAGAACAGAATTTCCAGGGACTGTGGAGCAACTACATATAATACACATCATGGAAATACCAGGAGAAGAAGAAAGAAAAGATAATGAGAAGCAATAATGATTGAGAATTTTCCAAAATTAATGTCAGATGCCAAACCACAGATCCAGGTAGCTCAAAAAGATTATGCAAAATAAACCAAAAAATATACATTAGGCGTATTATATTCAAATGGCAGAAAATCAAAGACAAAATGAATCTTTTTTTGTTGTTAATCCTCACCTGAGGTTTCCCATTGATTTTTAGAGAGTGAAAGGGAGGAAGGAAGAGAGAGAGAGAAAGTGAATGAGAGAGAAAGAGAGAGAAACATCAGTGTGAGAGAGTCACATGGGCTGGTTATCTCCCTGAGCAGGACTGGGAATCAAACCTGCAACCCAGGTAGGTGCCTTTGACTGGGAATCAAACCCACAACCCTTTGTTGTACAGGCTATACTGGGACAGAAACAAGGTTGAGAATTATATTGAACTCTTCAGAAACTATGCAAGCAAGAAGAGAGTGTAGTGGAATATTTAAATTGTTGAAAGAAAAAAAAAACACCTAGAATTTTATATCCAGTGAAATTATCCTTCAAGAGTGAAGGAAATGGTTGGCTAGTGTTTGTGGTGGCTCAGTGGTTGAGTGTAGACCTATGAACCAAGAGGTCACGGTTCAATTCCAGGTCAGGGCACATGCCAGGGTCGCAAGCTCAATCCCTCAATCTCCCTTCCTCTCTGAAATCAATAAAAATGTATATATTTTTTAAAAAGTGAAAGAAATATGAAGACTTTCTCAGACAAATAAAAATTGAGAGAACTTGCCATTCCAGAGACTCTGATTCATTTTATCTAGGGTAGGGTCCAGGCCTGGATATATTTTAGACATTGCCCTTTTGGTCTGTTCCTTCAGCTTTTACTGTTCTATGGGATACTCATAAACCCTTCTTAGCAATGATTCCCATGCTTGAAATGTTCTTTTTTCCCCTCTGAACCTCAACATGCCATATTTTCCAAAAGTCTTTATTTTTACTTTTTTAGGAAATCTTCCCAGATCATGCCAAGTATTAATGATCTTCCTCATCTCAAGGTTCTGATAACACAAATGGCATCGCAAAATCCAGTCCTTAATTCAACAGATACATGCCAGGCTCTAAATTAGTTACTGGGGGGTCCATACAGTAAAAAAAGAGAGAGAGCCCTGACCAGTGTAGCTCACTTGGTTGGAGTGTCCTCCCATACACCAAAAAGTGATGAGTTTAACTCCCAGTCAGGGCACATGCCCAGGGTATATGTTCAATCCCTGGTCAGGGTGCGAACAGGAGGCAGCCCATTGATGTTTCTCTCTCTCAAAAATCAATCAGTACACTTTTTTAAATTTTAAAGTAGAAATACTGAAAGCCCCCCCCCCCCCCCCCCGCCACACACAAATTATACACCATGACCAAATGGAATTTTCCCCAGGTATGCAATGTGCCCAGCCAGTGTGGCTCATTAAGCATTGACCTACGAACCAGGAAGTCATGGTTCGATCCCTGGTCAGGGCACATGCCTGGGTTGCAGGCTCAATTCCCAGTATGAGCATGCAGGCAATTAATGATCCTCTCTCATCATTGATGTTTTTATCTCTCTCTCTCTCCCCCTTCCTCTCTGAAATTAATAATAAATATATATTTTAAAAATAAAGTATTTAATTGGATAATCCACCATATCAACAAATTAAAGAAGAAAAAGAATCTGTGCCGTGTTATTTCCAGGTCTTGTAAGTAATAAACCCGTATCTTTTCAAAGTTTCCTGATAATTATTGCCGAAGGGTATCTTGCAATCATAGTAAGAACGACAAGGGTTAGCCTAGTTGTAACATTGGTTTAGAAAGGGGAGAGGTCTGTGGGAAGCTCACCAGGGTCCAGTTAGTTCCCCCAGGCATTTCTAGTTGATAGTGTTACTACCAATGGACTGCAGCTGGCATGAAACCGAAGACCTATCCCATGTTCATGGATAGGAACACTGAATATTATCCAAATATCAGTTTTTCCCAACCTGACCTATAGAGTCAATGTAATCTTAATTAAAAATCCCAGTGAGCTATTTTATGGATATCAACAAACCAATTCTGAGATTAATATGAAAAGGCAAAAGACCCAGAATAGTTGATACAGTATTGAAAGAGAATAATAAACTTGGAGGATTAACTTATCTAACTTCAAGACTTACTATACGAGGGGAATCCAAGATGGCAGCATAGGTAAACACCTACACTGCTGCCTCGCACAACAATTTCAAAACTACAACTAAAAGACAGAACAGACATCATCCAGAACCACAGGAAAGCTGGCCGAGTGTAAGTTCTACAGCTAGAAGGAAAGAGAGGGGCTCACAGAAACCCAGAGGAGCTGCAAAAAGCCGAGGTATGGAGACGCGGGCGCTGAGAGAGCGGGTGCCAGAGTACCTGGCTGGCTTTCTCTGGCGGGAGGGAAACGGACACTCCCAACGGCATTGAACCCCTTATCTTACGACACTAAACCCCAGATCCAGCCGAGACTCATACGGGGGGAGTTTGGACTGTGAAAAGGGAGAAGTGCACGGAAATTTAGGGGAGTCGCAGAAGATCAGGTCCGGTCTTGCACACGCACGGTGCTGCACAGAGGACAGACTGCTGATTGTGCCGCTGGCTTTCGCGAGTGGGCGGGAGACAGACCCTCCAAACTGTGCCACTTCTGAGTCCACTAGGCCCCTGTTTGGGGCAAAACCCTGGGGACCTAGTGTGCAGGGGAGCTGGAAAGGCAGCGGTTAGAGGCACTGCGGGTGCGCGTGCGCACAAGGACCGCTCCAGGGATTACCCAGTCACGTGAGACTCGGGGGCCGTGGAGGGCGGGGCGGACTGAAAGGCAAGGTGGTCCCTTAAGCCCTGAGACTCCACCCCTCCCAAGCTCAACAGAGGCTTCTTCGGTTTTGCGTCTGGTATCATAAGGCTGAAGTCAACACAGAAGTTTCCCCGGCATAGTGAAAATGCTGAGACAAGGGAAGGGATTACAAACCAAAGAAATTGAGGAAAAAAAAACGACTGGATATAGAGTTCAAAACCACACTTCTAAGGTTTTTCAAAAATATGCTAGAAAAGTTGGAGAAATTTAGTGAGACCCAAGAGGAGATGAAAAAGGACCAACTAGAGATGGAAAAGGTCCAACTAAAGATGATAAAGGACCAAATAGAAATTAAACATACACTGACTGAAATAAAAAATATTATACAGAGTCCTAACAGCAGACTAGAGAAAGGCAAGAATCAAGTAAAAAATTTGAAATATAAAGAAGCAGACAACATTCAACTGGAAAAGCAAGAAGAGAAAAGAATCCAAAAATGTGAACATAATGTAAGGAGACTCTGGGACAGCTTTAAGCGTACCAACATCAGAATTGTGGGGGTGCCAGAAGAAGAGAGAGAGCAAGATACTGAAAACCTATTTAAAGAAATAATGACTGAAAACTTCCCACATCTGGTAAAAGAAATAGACTTACAAGTCCAGGAAGCACACAGAACCCCATATAAAAGGAATCCAAAGAGGACCACACCAAGACACATCATAATTAAAATACCAAGAGCAAAAGAGAAAGAGAGAATATTAAAAGCAGCAAGAGAAAAACAGTTTATTACCTACAAGGGAGCACCCATACGACTGTCAGCTGATTTCTCAACAGAAACGATGCAGGCCAGACGGGAGTGGCAAGAAATATTCAACGTGATGAACAACAAGAACCTACAACCAAGAATAATCTATCCAGCAAAGCTATCATTCAGAATTGAAGGGCAGATAAAGACCTTCACAGAGAAGAAAAAGCTAAAGGAGTTCATCAACTCCAAACCAGTATTATATGAAATGCTGAAAGGTACCCTTTTAGAAGAGGAAGAAGAAAAAGGTAAAAGACAAAAAATTATGAACAACAAATACACATCTGTCAACAAGTGAATCTAAAAATTAAGTGAATTAAAAATCTGATCAACAGAATAAACTGGTGAATATAATAGAATCAGGAGCACAGAAAGGGAGTAGACTGATAATTCTCAGGAGGACAAAAATCATAAAGCATCAAACAGACTGTGAAATTATAGCAGAAAGATTAAAGTTAGGTGAGGTAAATAAGTGATCAATCAAAGGACTTGTATGCATGCTTATAAACATAACCAATGATCACAGACACTGGGGGGTCGGGGTACGCCTGGGAGGGAGGGGGGG
>JAAGEH010000376.1:2459761-2485081 GCA_011751065.1 Lasiurus cinereus
GGTGTACAGGGAGAGACTGGACAAAAATCATTCACCTATGGATGAGATCAATGGGAGGCAGCTAAGGGCAGAGGGAGGGGTGGGAGCTGGGTGGAGGGGTGCTATGGAGGGAAAAAAAGAGAAACAAATGTAATAATCTGAATAATAAAGATTTAATTAAAGAAAAAAGACTTACTATAGTAATCAATACAGTGTAACACTGGCAAAAGAATTGGCAAATAGATTAATGGAACAGAATAGACAGCCCAGATATAGACCAACACAAATATAGCCAAATGATCTTTGACACAGTAGCAACAGTAATTCAATTAAGAAAGGATAGTCTTTTCAACAACTGGACCAAAAAAAAGAAAGAAAGGAACTTAGACACAAACTATACACTTTTCACAAAAATTAACTAAAAATGAACAATAGATAAAATGTCTACAAGATATCACAGGGAAAAACTTAGATGACTTTGCCAATTATATGACATTCTGAGACCCAAGAAGCCAGCGGAAAGATCAGTGATTGCCAGGGTTTTGAGGGAAGGAGGGATGAATGGATGGAACACAGGAGGTTTTTACAAGTCATTATTGTCATTTGTCAAAATTCACAGAATGGACAACACAGAGTGAACCTAATGTAAACTATGAACTTTAATAATTACATACCAATATGGACTCATCAACTGCAACAAATGTACCATACTAAAAAATTTTAAAATAACAGAAAAATATGCATATGTGTGTATATGAGAATTCTCTGTACTTTCTGTTCAATTGTTCTGAAAGGCTAAAACTCCCCCCCAAGAAAGTTTATTAATTACCTTAAACACACACATGCACATACACACAAACCATTAACTGTACACAGAAAAAAAAAATAGCATGTCTTGGCCAGTGTGTCTCGGTTGAGCATCATCCAGTGCACCAAAAGGTCACCAGTTCAATTCCCTGTCAGGGCACATGCTGGGGTTGTGGGTTCTATTCGCATTGGGATGTGTGTAGAAGCAGTTGATGGATGTTTCTTTTTCACATTAATGTTTCTCTTTCTCTCCCTCTCCTCTTCTCTCTCTCAAATCAATTTAAAAAAATAGCATGGATCATGATCCCAGTCTTAATAATCATATCTGATAAGATGAGGCTGTGGACAGAGAATTCTATAACGATGTTCATGAAATATAAAATCCTATTTATGATGATGATTTATTGCTTATTTTCTTTGTACTTTCTAAATTGCTTGGATTTTTTTGAGCATACATTATACACACACACACACACACACACACACATATATAGCCTATTTAATAAAAGAGTAATATGCAAATTGACTGTACCTCTGTTACACCCAACAGTCACGCCTACCAGCCAATCAGAGTGAGAATGCAAATTAACCCAACCAAGATGGCTACGGCCACAGAGAGAGCAGGAGGGAGGCTTGGGTAGCTCTGGGCGATGGAGGAAGCCAAGCTTTCCACACACCCTAGCCCACCCAGGCCTTCACTTAAGGCAACAAAGTTTCAATGGCTGCCACCTCTGAGCGAGCAGGAGGCCTGGGTCCACTCCAGGCTACAAAGTTTCAATTGTAGAAGATAAATAAATCCCAGATACTAGGCCCTCTGCTTGGGTTGCCAGAGGGTGTGGCCAGCCTGCAAACCACTACAAGTCCCTCACCCAGACCACCCCACGCCCCAAGGGAACACCCACCCTGATCCAGGACACCCTTCAGGGCAAACCAGCTGGCCCCCACCCGTGCACAAGGCCTCTATCCTATCTAATAAAAGAGTAATATGCAGATTGACAATCACTCCAACATGCAAGATGACTGCCCCCATGTGGTCACAAGATCCTGCCCCCATGTGGACACAAGATGGCCACCACAAGATGGCCAGCAGAGGAGGACATTAGGCAGGAACCAGGTCTGCAAGGGAGGGCAGTTTGGGATGAACAAGCCTGCAGGGGAGGGCAGTTAGGGGTGACTAGGCTGGCAGAGGAGGGAAGTTGGGAGTGACTGAGCCTGCAGGGAAGGACAGTTGGGGGGGATCCAGGCTTGCTGGAGAGAGCAGTGGGGGGTACCAGGCCTGTGTGGAAGGGCAGTTAGGGTTGACCAGGCCTGCAAGGGAGGACAGTTAGGGGCAATCGGGCTAGCAGGGGAGCAGTTAGGCATCAATCAGGCTGGCAGGGGAGTGGTGATCAGGCTGGCAGGCAGAATCAGTTAGGGGCAATCAGGAAAGCAGGTAGGCGAGCAGTTGGGAGCCAGCAGTCCTGGATTGTGAGAGGGATGTCCCATTGCCCATTTAGGCTCAATCCCAGTAGGATGGGGCCTAAACAGGTAGTCAGAAATCCCTCAAGGGACTCCAGATTGGAGAGGGAGTAGGCTGGGCTGAGGGACACCCCACCCCCATGCAGGAATTTCATGCACCAAGCCTCTGTATATATATGAATTTCATGCACCTAGCCTGCTCCCTCTCCAATCCTACCAGGATAGGGCCTAAACAGCAATTGGACATCCTTTTCACAATTCAGGACTGCTGGCTCCCAACTGCTCACATGCCCGCCTTCCTGATTGTCCCTAACTGCTTCTGCCTGCCAGCTTGATCACCCCCTAACCACCCCTCTGCCAGCCTAATTGATGCCTAACTGCTCCCTTGCCAGTCTGATTGCCCCTAACTGCCCTCCCCTGCATGCCTGGTTGCCCCCAACTTCCCTCCTCTGCTGGTCTGGTCACCCCTAACTGCTTTTCCCTGAAGGCTTGATCGTCCCCAACTGCCCTCTCTTGCAGGCCTGGTCTTTCCCAACTGCCCTCCCCTGCTGGCCATCTTGTGGCGGCCATCTTGTGTCCACATGAGGGCAGCCATCTTGTGTGTTGGAGTGACAGTCAATTTGCATATTACTCTTTTATTAGATAGGATAGAGGCCTGGTGCATGGGTTGGGGCCAGCTGGTTTCCCCTGAAGGGTGTCCTGGATCAGAGTGGGGGTTCCCTTGAGGTGTGGAGTGGCCTGGGTGAGGGTCCTGTGATGTTTGCAGGCTGGCCACGCCACCCAGCAACCCAAGCAGAAGCCCTGGTATCTGGGATTTATTTATCTTCTATAATTGAAACTTTGTAGCCTTGAGTGGAGTCCATGGCCAGCCAGGGTGTTCGGGAAGCTTGGCTTCCTCCATTGCCAGGGAAACCCAAGCCTCCTGCTCACTCTGTGCTGCACCCATCTTGGTTGGGTTAATTTGCATACTCGCTCCTGATTGGCTGGTGGGCATGGCTTGTTGGTGTAGCGGAGGGATGGTCAATTTGCATGTTACTCTTTACCCTGTTTCTCTGAAAGTAAGACATCCCCCGAAAATAAGACCTACTTCCAGTTTTGCCTCTCATTGTAATATAAGGCATCTCCCCAAAAATAAGACCTCCCCGATAATAAGGCCTTCCCTGAACATAAGGCCTCCCTGGAATATAAGGCCCCCAAAGCTACCATAAGGCATCTGACTCCTGATTTAAAGAGACCTCGCACTGCCTGAACAGCTCTGGCTGTGCTGCGGCCAATCAGTGAGCTGGTTTGTGATGATAACTACTACCATACCCGTATACAGGTAATAAATTTCCTTTTTTGTTGTTGTTCAACAATAAATGTGTACCATATTCTTCTTCATGGAAAAATAAGACATTCCCTGAAAATAAGACCTAGCGCATCTTTGGGAGCAAAAGTTAATATAAGACACTGTCTTATTTTCGGGGAAACAGGGTATTAGGATATATATTTATGTGTATACACCCACACACACATATATGTACTAATAAAAGGGTAATATGCTAATTACCCTTATGCTAATGTCTTCTGGAAACCCATCCAGACAAAGCCACAGCGGCTGTGGGGCCTAGGACTCAGGTCTTGCAGCCACTGCAGGCAGCAGTGGCAGCAGCAGCAGGATGATGGGGGGATGCCTTCCCTTGATCAGTGTGGTCACCTCCTACAGAGGGATGCCAGACTGTAGTTTAGGCCTGCTTCCTGTGGGCAGGCCTAAGCTGTCAGTAGAACATACCTAAGGGCTCCCGGACTGTGAGAGGGGGCAGGCCTGGCTGAGGGTCCCTCCCCCACCCAGTACATGAGTTTTCATGCACCAGGCTTCTAATATATATATATATATATATACATACACACATACATATATATATGTATGGCAGTGTGGTGGAGAAGGGGGGAGAAGACTCAAAGCTCTATACTAATGTCCACTATGGTTATTGATTGCTAGAGGTCTGGTGCATGAAATTAGTGCATGGGGGGTGGTGTGTCCCTCAGCCCAGTCTGCATCCTCTCCAATCTGAGATCTTTCTCACAATCCAGGACTGTTGGCTCCCAACTGCTTGCCTTCCTGCCTGCCTGATTGCCTCTAACTGCTTCTACCTGCCAGGCTGATTCCCCCTAACCACTCCCCTGCCAGTCTGATTGATGCCTAACTGCTCCCCTGCTGGCACAATTGCCACTAACTGCCCTCCTCTGCAGGCCTGGTTGCCCCAACTGCCCTCCCTTGCAGGCCTGGTCACCCCCAACTGCCCTTCCAAACAGGCCTGGCTCCCCCGCAACTGCCCTCCCCTACAAGCCTGGTTACCCCCAACTGGCTTCCCCTGCAGACCTGTTTCCCCTTCTCCCCACCACAACTACCCTTTCATCAGGCCTGGTGGCCCCAACTGCCCTGCCTATAGATTTGGTCGCCCACAACTGCCCTCCCATGCAGGCTGTTCCCCCGCAACTATCCTCCCATACAGGCCTGGTCGCCCCAACTGTCCTGCCTACAGGCTTGCTCGGCCACAACTGCCCTCCTCTGCTGGCCATCTTGTGGCAGCCATCTTGTGTGCATGTGGGGGCAGCCATCTTGTGTGTTGGGGTGATGGCAATTTGTGTATTACTTCTTTATTATATAGGATAGGATTATATGTACTTTTTTAAAAAGTGCATTTTTCTTTCTGCCCCACCCCTTATTTTTAATCATACCATTTCACTGCTCACAAGCTTTCCATATCGTGCACCTGCTACATAAAAATTCATTAAGTTCTTCTGGCTCTTACATGGCCCACAGCCCTTGTGGGAGGTCCACAGTTGGGGAAAAAATGTGTTCATAAACCAGGGATGTGAAATGCACATTGTTGCTGCAGGAGGGATTAAGGGACAGCCTAGGAAGTGGAGGACTGCGGGTTGGAACCCAAGTGGCTAAAGCGCACGACTTGAGGTTCTTCCCAAGGGCTCCACGTCCCAGGTAGCACTACTCACAGCCTCTCAGGTATGGCCGCTGCTGCCCTCCTGCGGAATTTCTCGGAATTACAGTCTTCATCCCACCCGAGGGAGGACTCAGTCCATACAGCCCTCACCAAGAGGAAGACTGACTTCTGCGAAGACCAGGCCCAGGAGTCCTGCCAGCCAGGTGGCAGCCTCTCCCTCTTTTTATTCTCCTGCCCATCCTGGATCTCCCCTCAGCTCCCTGAACTGTTACTATTTAATAAAACTTAAAATTGTTCTACAGAGAAGTGACATTTTTAAGGACATCTTTTAAAATGTCAATAAATGGCCCTGGCTGGTTTGGCTCAGTGGCTAGAGTGTCAGCCTGCAGACTGAAGGGTCCCAGGTTCAGTTCTGGTCAAGGGCATGTGCCTGGGTTGCAGGCCAAGTCCCAGATCTGTAGGAAGAAGTCAATCAATGACTCTCTCATCAATGATATTTCTATCTTCACTCTCTCCTGACTCTATCATCATTGATGTTTCTCTCTCTACCTTTCTCTCTGAAATCAATAAAATATTTATTTTTTAAAATTAAATAAGTAAAATAAAGTGTCAATAAATGTATTTAAAGAGGAACTGGCATATCACTTGTCTTAAGTGGAAAATTTGTCACTTTATACACAACAATGAAACTAAGATAAAAACAGGACAGTGTTGCCCCACTGGCCTGGCTCAGTGGTTGAGCACTGACCTATGAACCAGGAGGCCATGGCTTGATTCCCAGGCAGAGCATGTGCCCAGGTTGCATGGTTGATCCCCATTGTGGGGCGGGAAGGAGGAAGCCAATCAATGATTCTCTCTCATCACTGGTGTTTCTATCTCCTTCCCTCTCCCTTTCTCTCTGAAATCAATACAAATATCTACAATAATCTATAATAATCAAAGCATAATATGCTAATTAGACCAGAGGCCCTTATGGATGAAGCCAGTGCTGGGAAGGAATCCTGGGTCCCAGGTGCCAGAGGGAAGCCAGTGCTGGCAGCCGGGCAAGGAAGGCTTACTCTTGCATGAATTTCATGCATCAGGTCTCTAGTATCTATACATATAAAGAGGTAATATGCTAATTGCCATTATGGTGTCCCAGTAACGACCAATTTGCATATTGACAGACCGACAGGAGGCCGAATAAGCAGCAGAGGGCAGGCAGCGGGAGCCAAGTTCCCTGGGGTCTGAGGAGAGTGCCTGACAGGAGCCCAGACTGCAAACAAGGAAGAGGAAGTGGCCACAGGGAGCTCTTCCAATCACCTTGCATGGATACCCTACCCCAGCCCCTGTTCCCCCAGGGGGACAGACGGACACCTTACCCCAGCCCCCACACCCTCAGGGGGACGGGGAGGCTGACCGGATGGGGAGAAGACCCAGCCTCGGGAGTAGCTGCAGCCCACACCCCCAACTCCCGTTCTCTTCCCCCCCCCCCCCCCCCCGCCACTCCCACCAGGGGCGCCCACAACAATAGCACGCTGGCGACCACCCATCAGTGTCCCTGAGGCACCGGGGCCCAAGGCCTGTTGCTGCCGCCCCCTCTGCTGGGGCCGGGCACGCCTCTCCTCCCTACAACTCCAGACCTGGGTGGAGGCAGGCCTGAGCGGCCCCCAGGGTCAGACCTTCTCTGCCCCTCGCCCCGCAGCTGAAGCAGAAGCCCACTGAACCTCGCTGGGGGCGTGGCTAAATCCACCCTCCTAGCCTGCTTGGCTCTGCCCTGGCCTAGCCCTCACCCCACTCCAGGAGATTGGAGCCTCACCCTGAGCAGGTACAGCTGGGAGGCAACCGCGTACTATTTAAAGAATGGCACCAAGCGGGAAGGTTTGACAGTTACTCCCCCTTCAATCTCACCGCCTCGCTAGCTCCCCCTAACGCCCCATCCCCCGCCAGAGCCTCCAGGGACGACCAGACCACCGCTACAGGCTGCTGGCCAGGGCCCGCCCCTCTGAGGCCTGTGTGAACCCTGTGCAAAGCTTCCATAGCTACAGTCCCAGGGAACAATCATGCCCTCCTCCCCTAATCAGCACCTGCTACCTGCGAGGGTACTCGTGGGCTTAAAAATAACAATCCCTTCCTGTTTAGACATCACTTACTTGATGAAACATTTCTAGGTTTATTAGCTCAGAATCTCCTCATGACAACCCAGTGAGGTAGGCGAAGGAGAGATTACAATTCCCTTGGTGTATGTGTATGCATTCAGAAATGAAGCTCAGAGAAGAAAAGTGTCAAGCCCACTGGTTCCCAGGGTACAGCACACGCCCCATGGGAAGGGGGAGCAATTTGATTTTAAGTGGGGGCAATTCGAGAATGAGTTAACAGTGAATTTTTTGCATTTCTTACGGTTCTAGGGGGCCTCCTGTACAGCATATCTTACATAATAAAAAGCTAATACGCAAATGACCGAATGGTCATGATGAGGCACACTAACCACCAGGGAGCAGACACTCAATGCAAGAGCTGCCCCCTGTTGGTCACTGTGCTCCCACAGAGGGAGCACTGCTCAGCCAGAAGCTAGGCTTCTGGCTGGTAAGCACAGTGGCAGTGATGGGAGCCTCTCCCACCTCGGTAGCAATGCTTAGGATAACAAACTGACAGCTTAGGTCCACTAAGCCATCAGTCAGACATCCCCCCCTAGGATTCCCGGACTGCGAGAGGGTACAGGCCAGGGTTCAGGACCCCCAAGTGCACGAATTTCGTGCACTGGGCCTCTAGAGTGTGTGTGTGTGTGTGTGTGTGTGTGTGTGTGTGTGTGTGTTTGTGTGTGTAACAGGACAGTGTTGGTAAGTGTCTCCAACAGCAGGCCTGCTCCTGTGAAGGGGGTACAGCAGAGGGCGGTCAAAGACATTTACGTTCCTACTCAGGAGACACAGAGAAATGAAACAAAATAATATCCTTAGTTTTCTGACATTTTCTATTTTATTTTATTCTATTCTGATTTTATTATTTTGTAAAATATCTAAATATAAAAACTGCTTATGGGGCCCTCACTGGTTTGGCTCAGTGGATAGAGCATTGACCCGAGGACTGCACACTCCCGGGTTCCACTCCGGCAGGTCAAGGCAGGTACCTGGATTGCAGGCCCTAATCTGGGCTCATGTTGGAGGCAACCATCGATGTGTCTCTATCACATCTATGTTTCTCTCTCTCTCTCTCTGTCTCCCTCCTCCACTCTCTCTAAAAAATCAATGGGAAAATATCCTCAAGTGAGGATTAACAAAACAAAAACAGGAGAACAAACAAGCCCCTACTGGGGCCTGAGGCTGAGTGGTGCTTCCTGGACATGCACTTTCTCTGCATATTCAGAAATTGCAAATTAAAGAAAAACACGTTTGCCCTGACGGGTTTGGCTCAGTGGATAGAACATCAGCCTGCGGACTCAAGGGTCCCACGTTCGATTCCTGTCAAGGGCATGTACCTGGGTTGTGGGCACATCCCCAGTGGGGAGTGTGCAGGAGGTGGCTGACCAATTTTCTAACTCTCTATCCCTTTCCCTTCCTCTCTGTAAAAAATCAATAAAATATATTTTAAAAAATGTTTGAAAAGCACTTTACAACTCACCCAGGGGTCATCCTCACAGCAGGCGAAATGTGGAAAGGTTTCAACTGCCCTAACACCTGATGATTTCTTCTGGACACATGGACAGGCTGCAGGAAAAAGAAGAAGGAAAGGCCTTCTTACTGTAGCTAACTCTCCCACCACTAATTCCTCCCTTCCTCTACGCCAGGGGTGAGGCCCATTCCCCACCCCCGAGAAGGGCTTGCCCAGGCCAATAGAACAGACGCACGTCATGTTCTGGGACTTCTGAGTCAAGAGAACTGGAAGCTTTGAGTCCTGTGTTGGGCAGCTAGACACGTGAGCAGACCAAGGACCATGGGTCAGGTGCAAGGTCACCAGGCAGAAGGCCCCAGGTGCCTAGCAAAAGACAATAGGGGGGGAGGGGTCCTCACCCCCAGGATGGCCTTCTTACCCTGGCATATGGCTAGTCATGAGGTTTGGACCTCTGATCTTTCCTCCCCAGAGATAACATTGAGGCTTCTGTTGTATTTCAGCTCCAGGCCCAGAAAAGCAGCAAAACCAGACCTGTGACCCTATGGCTGCCCTCAGGACCAGCTATATTGACTAATGACACCCTGCCCTGGGGCCCAACAATCAATCAGTATAAACCTAGACCCTGCAAGGACACCCTGGAAAGCTGCTGAATATTCTATTGAGA
This sequence comes from Lasiurus cinereus, assembly GCA_011751065.1. Classification (NCBI taxonomy): domain Eukaryota; kingdom Metazoa; phylum Chordata; class Mammalia; order Chiroptera; family Vespertilionidae; genus Lasiurus; species Lasiurus cinereus. The sequence continues at coordinate 2,469,203 of JAAGEH010000376.1, forward strand.
TCTTCCCCTGGGACCTCCCCTAAATCCCCAGCCCTAAATCCCTTAGGATAGAGGACCCAGGGAGCACACCCAAGTCTTCTCCTCCCCTTTCCCCTCCCCCAGGCTTTCATCTTTACCTTCCTCACTTCTAAGCTCCAAGGGCCCTTCCTTTGCCTCTATAATTTGTTTTCTAAGCCCATTTCTTCTATGAATTACTTCTACCTCTGGGATTTTGTAAACAAATGTTCTCTTACAGTTTGAGTCTTGGCTCTGAATTCTCTCCTAATCAAAACCCAAGTACCGAGGTTGCTGACCACAGGTCCCATCCGACCCACTGGTCAGACACCTGTGCCATTTCTGCTGCCCACAACACTACCTCTTAAATTCTGCTTCCTGGGGTGAATTGTCATGCTGAAAGGAAGCATCGTGAAAAGATCATGCAGAGGAAAGCAGAGACAGCTAGCTAACATCCCAGCCCACGCCAGTGGTCAGGCTCAGGTCTCCCGTCTCAAAAAAAAAACAACCCAAAAACAAAACAAAAAAATGTTTGAAAAGCTACTGATGTGGATTCAGTGCATTGACTTTACAACTCACCCAGGGGCCACCCTCACAGCAGGCGAAACGTGGAAAGGTTTCAACTGCCCTAACACCTGCTGATGAATTTGATTCTCAGATAAACAATGAGTCATTTTCAGATACTGCATGGGACATGCTGATACTAAAAATTATTCATCATTAAGTGGTAGTTCCAATTCAATGGGGAGGCCTGTCTTGAGGAGAATGCTCAGCCCAGGTGAAGGATAAAGGAACAAACTTCAACTCATGAGGCCAAAGGCCACCTTCCCAGCCCTCCATGGAACAGCTTGGAGGTGTGCTCTACTGGCTTCTTGGGCCCCCAGTGGGGTGGGGGGCTGCTTTCTTTGCTCTCCTCCCATCCCTATCCCACCCCCATCCCCCACCCCGAGAGTCAGTCCCAAAGAAACTCCTTGCACCCAAGCTCTTGTCTCAGGGTCCATCTGAACCCAACTGAACAGCAACAGTCAATGAAGGTTAACCATAACAATAGTTATAGCTCTTCTCCCGAATTTCCTCCCATAGTGGAGGGAAGTAGCCCAAATGTAACCATCAAGCTAATATTTCTGCAACACTCACTTATACATACTCCAGGTGTATTTCCTCACCAGCACCCTCTGTCATTAATCCCATTTTACAGGTGGGAAAAGTGAGGCATGGGGTAGTAAAGTCATTTATTCAACATCTCACTACTGGGAAGCAGCAGAAGCAGGATTCCCACCCCAGAGGTGGGGTTCAGTGCCCACATGTTAACCACTAGGCTTCAATGTCTCTCCAAGCCCGAGGACGAAAAACAAGCCTGGTCTCTGCCTGGCCACATCCTTGTCACTTGCTCTTCTTCTCCAGCCACCTTGAACCACTTGAAGAACCCCAGTGCCTATGTCTTTGCACTGCTGTTCTTCACCTTGAACAGCCTTCCTCCTTGCAGCTGTCACTTTTCAAGTCCCAGCCTATGTGCACTGCTGCCTCCAAAAAGCCTGTGCTGTATCCCCAGGCCTGGTCCTGTTCCTCTGGGCTCCATGGCTCCCAGATAGCCCCCTTTGAGCACATGGTTCTGTCTCAAAGGGTGGGGTCCCCCAGGTACTGGCATGAGGATAGGCATGCGGCAGGAACACAGCAAACATTTGGACATATTGGTGGAGAAGTGGATTGCTGAGTGAGAGGCACCATCTTGCCCAGGCCTGGAATGGCGCCTGGCCAGCTCAGAAATCTAAAAAGCAGCATTCATTGGGCACCTACTGTCTGCACAGCACTGCTTTGATGACAGTTTCCCTGCACTCACAGAGGACCTTCTCCTGGGGCAGACAGATGGCAACATAGTAAGTAAGGTGTAGAGTTTTGCAGGTGACAGTAAGTGCCATGGTGGAATGTAAAGCAGAGAGAGGTGTGAAGAGAAGGGAGGCTGTAATCTTAATCAGGGTGGGAGAGACCTCACCAATGGGTGACATTCTAGCAAAAACCTGAAGGAGGTGAGGGAGCCAAAGGGAGACTTGGGGAAGAGAGTTCTGGGCAAGAACAGCCGATGGGTGGCTCTGAGGCAGGAGTGTACCTGGGGCATGGCTGGAGGAGGGGGAGGGAAGAGGGCTGGGATGAAGCCAGGAGCTGACAGGCTGGGGATAGGGCATGTCCACTGAGAACCAAAGAAAGCTGAAACAGTCCCTCACCTGCCCCGCCGCCCAAGGCACTGGCAGGGGCCTTGCTATGTGTTCACATGGGCACATGCTTTTGTGACATGTGCAAAGGTACGTTAAATGCTTTTCTGAAACTCCATGTGTTTTATATCTAACTAGTAGAAAGCCAATTTTAACATTTTCAAGAGACATAGGTAATTTGTTGAGATATCATGTTTCATTTCATTTAATAATATTTTGGGAATTCACTGTTTACTCACTTTATCCTTAGAAAACTTTTTATAATATATTTTGAATTAATTTTAGAGGAAGGGAGCGAGAGGAAGAGGGAAACATCAATGATAAGAGAGAATCACTGATCAGCTGCCTCCTGCATCCCCCCCATTGGGGATCAAACCCACAACCCAGTCATGTGCCCTAACTGGGTATGAACCATGATCTCCTGGTTCATAGGTTGACACTCAGCAACTGAGCCACACTGGCTGGACCTTAGAAACCTTTCCTAGTGAAGTATAACATGCATACAAGAAAGGTGCACATCACAAACCGACAGGTGGGTGAATTTTCAGAAGGTCCAGCCCCAGGTGGGAAAACAGTCTGACCAGCTCTCTGACATGTGACACTGCCTCCAACCAGCACATGGCAGTGACCACCGATCCTACTGCCCAGATTCGCAGTCTGGTGCTGGACCTCACGTGAGAGTGGAACCATACTGTGCACTTGACAACTTGCTGGACATCCCTTGTTCCCAGCACCGTGTCTGTTGTAGGAGCAGGCTCCCGCTCACCTCCCTGTAAGCACACACTGTGTGCACACACCTGCGCATCCCTGCGGGCATTGACAAGGGGCAACCACAGCTCTGAGGATGGCATGCGCTCTACTTCACTGGCCACTGTCCAGCTGTTGTCCAAAGTGGGCAAAACCAGACAAGCAAACAATATCGTAAGATAACTTGCAATTGGTTCAGACCACTCTCTCCCACTCTGACTCCCCTTCACCCTAGGTCTCCTCAGTTTGTCCTTATGAGGCTGTACTTTTTTCCCAGGGGCCTGGGCATCCTACATTATAAATGCTCCAGGCCCACAACCTGGCTCTGCCCCAAGGGGGCTTTGTTGACCATGGCAAGGTTGTAAGTGAGCTGGAAGCCCGAGGGTCCTGAGCAAAGGAGGGATGTGGGGTTCGTTCTGGTGGGGATCAGCCTGGGACACAAGTAGAAGAGAGGTGAGCCAAGTGAGTAGTGTCCGTGGGGCCAGGATGCAGGCGGGACTAAGGGTCCAAGTCCAGAACATTCCAGAGGTAGCCAACAAGATTTGCTGGCAAATCAGATGCAGGGAATGAGAAAATCGTGGTCTCTTGCCCTCAGCAGATGGCAGGAGGGTTGTACAGAGCAGGAGAAGACAGGGTGGAATAGGTCTGGGGAAGACTGAGAGCTTGTTTTCAGATGGGGTGATGTTGGAGCATGGGCCTGGAGTTCAGGGCGTAGCTGGTGTTTAGAGCCTCTAGACTGAGATCACCCGGGAGTTAGTGAAGACGCAGAAAGGCCAGGGTGGGCCCAGGGGTGCCCTCAGGTCAGAGAAGAGGACCCCTCACTGCAGCCTCTGGAAAACTGGGGGCAGTGAGGGGCAGTGTGTTGCACATCTTTCATCCCAGGACAGCCTACTGTGTGCACTGCCCAGGCCCTGCAAGAACAGGCGCAGGCTCCCTGTCCTCCAGCCGACTTCCACACAGCACTGACTTCTGCAGCAAGACTGACCTCGCACTTTGTATTGATTATTGTCCCCTCTACGTCTACTTCCCGGTCGCTACCCATCACCATAGTCCCAGCACCCTGTTCAGTGCACACTGTAGGAACTCGTTGGGGAATGCATTTTGCAGAAGTGGAAAGTGAGGCTTGGAGAGGGAAGGCAGGATAGGGATTTGGGCAAGATCTGTAGTCCCAAGGCCCAGACACCTGTGACGCTCTTCGCAGGCCTCTTTGGGTCACCTTGCCTGGATCCTCGGACCGACAGGTGGAGACTGCCTGGCGACCTGGGCATCTACACAAGAGGGTGCTGAGGCCGCGCGCATGGCCATCAGGGAGGGGCCCGGTTCTGGGAACCCTTGAAGACCTTTAGCAGCTGGAAAGAGAAGCAGGAAGAAGGCAGGCTGCCCAGAAAGTATCTTAACTGTGTCCTAAAAATCGGGGAGAGGGGGAGTTAGGGAAGAGCAGAGGTCTGGTGGAGGGAGCAGCAAAGGCCCCAGCAGCTTTCCAGGACTGGTTAAGTACAACTTGCCCTGGATTCAGGGCCTGCACCTCCAGAGGCCTCAGTCATATCACCTATAGAATGGGTTTTAGGGGAAGGTAGGAAGCCCATTCCATGTCCTTGTCTAAGACCCAACAGGAAGGATTGGCCTGCCCTCCCAGAAAACTCTCCCTCCTACTTCCTAACGCAAGATATTCCAAGGATAATGTCAATAATAATAATAATGGCTCTTTGTTTTCTTTAGTTTTGCTATATTCCGAGACCCTTCCTAAGTGATTAATTTATTAGGTCAATTAATCCCTAAATGGTACCATGATGAACAACTGCTGATCTCCTTTTGCAGATGAAGAAATTGAGACCCAGAGAGGGAGGTGACTCGTCCAAGCCAAACAGCTAGGAATGAGCAGTCAGGTCTCTCAGGTCAGGTGAGTACCCAGCCCCATGCCAGGAAAAAAGAGACCCCAAACCTCAGTCCTGCTCTGAGCACAGACACCCATGTGCTCCAGACGTCTCCCCATAGGCAGCATGACCTGGAGGGCCCAGAGAGGACCCCTTCACTGATTGAGGAGTCAGATCCTGCCTGCACTGCCTCGTCGCTGTAGGACCTTTGGGCAAGTTGAGTTGCTTCTCTGTGAAGGCCAAGGTTCGTCCTGTGAAATGGGGGTACCGCGCAGCTGGCTCAGAGGGCTGGGGTGGGCAACAAGTCCCTCTGTGTACTCAGTGGAGTGGGCAAGTGTGTTAATAGATGTGCATGCCTGTCCCTCCTGGGGTGGATGGTCTCTCTCTGTTAGGAGACAGGGTCCTGCCCATCTTCGCCCCACCCACCCCTGAATGCCAAAGGGTTAGCACTGCCCATGGGTGGCTGAGTTGTGTGGTGGCAGATGGGTTGGCATCTGCTGGCCCAGAGCCAGAATGGTAGGCTTTGCTCTCTGTTCCTGGGGGACAATGAGGTGACCACCTCCATTTTGGGCTCCATTGCCATGTCCATCCATCCACTGGGATGGAAGGGTTTGTGGGTGACTCAGCCCTGCTGGGCAGGGACAGGGCGGAGCACCCTGGGCCTGGCAGAGTCACTGAAGTGCTGGAGGCAAAGTGACTCCGCTGGCCCTGTGTGCCTCTGTGTCTTCTCCGCTGAAGTGGGGATTGAAGGGCACCACTGCCTGTCCAGGAGGTTCACATGTAGGACAATCACAGAGCCCAGAGGGGTGCTGGGGACCCAGGAGCCCAGGAGAGGTGCATGGTCGGGCAGGGCTCATCCTATTCCCGGCTCCCCAGGTGGCTCCAGCCTCAGGGAAAATCAGATCCCGCCCCATGCCCCACTGGTCCTCCCGGCCCAGGCCCCGCCAACCCCCTCCCACCCTTGGCCCAGCTGCTCCCCGGATCTCCTCCACTACCACAAGCCAAGGGCAGTACCCCTTCTCCTGGGTGGTGCCCTCAAGACTTCCCTGCCACCTCAAATCTTCTGGATGTCTGTGCCACCTCTTTCCTTTTCTCCAAGGCTACTCCCTTTCTAGAAAAGACCAGCTGAGGGGCAGGGCTGGGTCTGCTATTGGGGCTGCTTCACCCAGGAAGCCAGGCTGTTGTGAGGTGGGGGAAGATGGGGAGAGTCTGGGAACACAGAATGGGAATCAGGGAAGCCATGTGGGAAGGCTGCCTGGTGAAGGGGATGTTAGGTGTGGACGGGGAGAGCAGGGTGATACCAAGGACCAGTGTTCAGGTAGGAAGTCATTTATTCAGCAAACGTGTGCTGAGCACTGCTTGGTGCCGTTCCTGTGTAGGCCCTGGGTTTGGGCAGGAGACAACATAAGTGTGTGCTCTGTCGCGTTTGCAGCCAGCGAGTCAGAGGAGAAGGCAGAGGGATGGGCATCACCTCCCCAACTGGACTCAGCTCCTGAGGAAGAGTATCATACGGGCCAGAGCGGCCTGTGCTGGTCAGAGGGAGGCGGTCAGTAGAGCTTCCTCCCCATGAGAGGGTCTTGGCAGGACTGCGGAGCCGCGAGGCTGAGAGCTGAGGTTGCCTAAGCCAAGAGCGAGGTGGGGTTGTGCACGGTAGCCCCATGCCACTGAGGGCCGGTGGGAATGGGCAGTGAGGGGCTGAGCCCGAGGACACAAGGAGTGGAGCTCCCGCTGCCACCCATCCCATCCATCAGGGTGCAGCCCCTGGCAGGCTGCTGCATAGACAGGTGCTGATGGCCACAGCCAGCAGGTGGTAGGAAGGGCTGCAGGGAGAGGCATCAGCAGAAGGAAGTCGCTGTGGGGTGAAGACTGTGGTGGCCGGATGCAGTTCCCAGGTCCTGTGATACTAGTGGGCACGGTGCCCACCTTCTTCGGCTCCAGCCAGCGCCCTCTGTGGGCGTGTTCTTGTTCCCAGAGCTTGGGTTTGGGCTGGGAGCCCAGATGGGGCTCTTCTCGGCCCAGAGACTGTGACACACTGAGGGGCTGTGAAAGCACCTCCCTCCCGCCTCGATGGCCTCCCTCAGGGCCCGAAAGTGACTCCTGGGATGGTGTGCAAGCAAACATCTGGCACTGAGTTCTTGTTCTTGCTGGCTTCGGGCAGCCTTCCCAGGGCACTGAGCCCTGCCCAGAGCCTGCCAGGCAGGCTCTCCATTATCCAGCCCTCCTCGAGTGGCTCTAGTGGAGGCTGCAGGCATGACTGCCAGCGTTTGGTCAGACCCCCAGGCTAACGCCCGACTTCTGAGCTGCAGTCCCCTCTCTGGGGAATGGATGTGATGGCTCCTTCACCGCTCTGTGTGAAGTTAAATAAGATACCACAGAGGAATGCTGAGGCAGAGCCAGGTGAGTGTCCTGTCGTCCCTGGGCACCTCCTACCCCCGATGACCTTGCACAGAGGTGTCAGCCCACGTCCTGGCCGCTCCCTACCTGGGCTGACCAGGTAGCTTTCCCCCGGGATGTCTTGTCTTCTGTTCTTCACTCAACATATACTCAGACATTGTATTACACCCTATGGCCAGGGCCTGGCAGGCCTAGGAGACAGGCTGAGGGCCAGTCCCGGCCCTCCGTCAAGAAGCCACCGGACACAGATGGCAGCATCTTACCTATCTGTCACCACCCAGGGGTCAGGTGCTAGGATGCTGAGCAGTCAAAGAAGGCTTGAACATGGCCCGGGGCCTTCAGAGAGGCTTTCGAGAGCTCCACTCCTTGTGCCCTCGGGCTCGGCCCCTCACCGCCCGTTCCCACCAGCCCTCAGTGGCATGGGGCTACCGTGCATGACCCCACCTCGCTCTTGGCTTAGGCAAGCCCAGCTCTCGGCCTCGCGGCTCTGCAGTCCTGCCAAGACCCTCTCACGGGGAGGAAGCTCTACTGACCGCCTCCCTCCGACCAGCACAGGCCGCTCTGGCCCGTATGATACTCTTCCTCAGGAGCTGAGTCCAGTGGGGGAGGTGATGCCCATCCCTCTGCCTTCTCCTCTGACTTGCTGGCTGCAAACGCGACAGAGCACACACTTATGTTGTCTCCTGCCCAAACGCAGGGCCTACACAGGGTTGGCACCAAGCAGGTGCTCAGCACACATTCGCTGAATAAATGACTTCCACCTGGAACACTGGTCCTGCAAGCCTTTTAGCATTCAGTGGACCGCCTGCTGGGTGGGGCCTGAGAGTGGAGAGGGCGCTCAGGCCACAGAAGCAGCACACAAGACTGGGACATTCAGTGGAGAGCATGCGCAGGCAGCCCATGGCACCCATGGGATTGGCGGCTGCAGAGCAGGATGGTGGGGAGCAGTGCCAGCAGCTGAGCCAGGGTGGGCAGTGCCTTTCCCCAGGAGCTCAGTGGTTATCAGGAAGCAGTGAGACCAGGCAGGAGGGGTGGGCAGGGCGCGGGGCTGGCTGGGCAGGTTTCTGTTGGCTGACTTGCACCTCCCGTCTTTGAGTGTTGGGCAGCGTGAAGAAAGCAGCCAGATAAAAGCAATGGGTGTGCAGTTTTGTTCTCATCTTTCTTCTCTGTGCCTCTCAGATAAGTACGTTTACAAAATGTATGGCAATATTTGTTTCATATCCTCCACTTGTATTTCCTTTGGGTTAAAGAAAGAAAAAAGTAAGAGAAGGAGAGAGGAATGGAGGCGGGGGTGGGGGCGGGGGAGATAAGAAAAAGGGGACAGAGGCCAGAGAGAAAGAGAGAGAGAGAGAGCGAGAGATTGGGGGAAATGTCCTTTTTGCCTTTTTCTGGACTAAGTGGCCTCGGAGTCACTGGCCTTCTGTCCTCTTTTGGAACCCTCCAGGCCTGGGCCTCTCACTGCTATATCTGTGTCAGCCTCCTCATGGCCTGGCCCCACGTCAGTCCTGCTTCAGCTCCAGTCTCCAGTAGCACACCGATGGCTCAGGATACTGTGACTAAAGGAATGCATAGAGGCGAGTGGGAGGAGAAGGCAGCAGGGAGAACCAGTCCGAATGTGTGCTCCAAGGTCTCTGGATAGACTGGTTGATACTCCATTCCATCACCCTTGGCCTGGGCCTCTTCCAGAGCCAGGCTGACCCTCCTGGATTCTTCCAACCCTGAGTGATGAGCATCAGCTCTGTGCTGGGCCCCAGAAGGCGTGCTTTCCGCCCTTTTTCTCAGGACCATGAAGTGGTCCTCCCGGTCTCCTTTCCCAGGTGAAGAAACTTGTGGCACACAGAAGAGCAGGGACTAGACTGAGGCCACCAGCTGAGAAGTGACCAAGTCTGGATTCAAACCCAGGCCTCCTTGTCCCCAGGATCTGTATTTTCAGCCACTGGTAGAGTCCCCAGAAGGGACCAGGTTATGGGCATGGCTTTGCAAAGGGAAGAGCATCCAAATGGAAAGACTGGAGAATTCAAGCACTTCTCCCATCATATTAGAAATCCTATTTCTCTCCCCTGTCCCAAAAGCCCTGGATTCTCTTAAGGGCAGCAATTTTCAACCTGTATGCCACAAGAATTTTTGAAACTCACTGTTTAGTCAGGGCACTGGCCTCTATTCCCTTAGAATCTTAGATAGTCAAATAAAAAAGAGACAATAGCCAACACAGCTATCTAGTGTGAATGAATCAAAATTATACTTACTTTTTTGGTCAGATCAGCAAAAAATGTAATGTATTTTTTAGTATGCTGCAGAATTTTAGTAATTAATATATGGGTGTCATGAGATGGAAAAGGTTCATCTGGGAGCTGAGCCAGCCACCCGGGCTGGCCCCGCAGCCTGAGTGAGAGCATGTAGGCAAGCCAGCCTAATGAGCTCGTGGGTGCTCCTGCCCCAGAGCCTGGCATGCTTCTCACAGCCCACACGGCACAGGCACTCCTTGCTGCACAACACTTTCACATCTTATATAATCTGGGCCTCCTATCGCCATTTGTAGTAGACCAGGCAGGAGTTATCACCGCCCTTTTCATTTCATAGCAGAGAAAACAGGCTCAGAAAGGTAGAGTGGTGTGACCATGGAGCTATCAAATGCTATCTTGCACCCTGGTCTTGATCTTGCACACGGCACTAACATGTCAGCTTCTTTGCAGTCTTTTTAGACCCTCAGGCTGCTCTATAATTCTCCAGGCTGCAGGCTCTCTGCTCAGGCCCACCTGTCTTTTTGCTTCTGGGGAGTAGGGAGAAGGATCAGGACTCTGGAGACAGAGGGGAGAGTGAAGAGCAGATCAACAGGGGAGCCAAGCACCTACTCCATTTCCCTCACACAGTATTTGGGTTAAGAAATACACCCTGGCTGGATGGCTTAGTAGGTGAGAGCATTGTTCCATACACCAAAGAGTTATGGGTTCCATTCCCAGACAGGGCACATACTTAGGTTGTGGGTTCAATCCCCAGTTGAAGTGTGTATGGGAGGCAATTGATCGATGTTTCTCTTTCACATAGATGTCTTTCTCTCTCTCTCTCTCAAAATCAATAAAAAAATAAACATATCCTTCAGGGAGGATTAAAATCTATATATATAAAAGCCTAAGTGAATAAATGACCAGCTGACCAGTTGCTATGATGTGCACTGACCACCAGGGGGCAAACGCTCAATGCAGGAGCTGCCCTCTGGTGGTCAGTGCACTTCCACAGCCAACCTTCCGCAGTCCCTCCCCTCCAGCTGGCCAGGCCCCGATTGCCCTGATCCCCAGCCAGGCTGAGGGACCCTATCCATGCATGAATTCCTGCACTGGATCACTAGTGTAAATAAATAAATAAAAACCATACATGACAGGTTGGAAACCTTCGGTCCTCAAAAAGATTAAATTGCTTCATGAGTGGAGGGACTGGAGTTTGAATTCTGGCTTTCTGAGTCCTAATTTTATGCCCTTGGCCTTGGAGGGACCACACACCTAGAGAGTTGTCTGCCATCTCAGTCTTGATTTGGACTTTTTGCCCAAGATGACCAGCTGATGCTGACAGAAAAGTGTGATACAGGCCAGGAATGATCACGAATAGAATCCTGGTGTGAATGAATCAAAATTATATTTATTTTTTTCTGTGATGACAAAGTCTTCTGTTTCTGCCTTTGGTATCAAAGGCAGCAGCACTTTTAGAATACAAATAGAAAGAGGCTCACTATTACACATGAAATAGAGCTGGATAGGCACTGGTTTGAATAAAACTAACATTTAAGAATGACTTCAACAAATATTTATTCAGAGCTGAATCGATATCAAGCAGTAATAGAGAAGCACTCAGAATGGGGAGAGTGTCACCACGCCAGGAGTCTGTTACATTCCTTTATTAATGGAGGCACAGGGCGGGGACCGCTGTTTAGGAATCATTGTATGATTTAAACAGGGATGCACCCCTAACCAGTTTGGTTCAGTGGATAGAGCATCAGCCCTTGGACTGAAGGTTTTTGGGTTGGATTCTAGTCAAGGGCACGTACTTCAGTTTCAGGATCAATCCCTGGCCCCAGTCAGGGTACATGAGGGAGGCAACCAATTCATGTGTCTCTCTCACAGCAATGTTTCTCTCTTTGTCTCTCCCTCTTCTTTCCACTCTCTAAAAATCAATAAAAAAATATCCTTGGGTGAGGATTAAGAACAACAGCAAAAACAGGATGGAGAAGTATCAGGTAGGGTTCTTTGGTTGAGAGCAACAGAATTGGATTCTGGTTAACAAAAGAAAAATAGAAGGAAATTTAAATTTAATGCAAAGAAATGAAAGAGCTCAGAGAATCCAAGTCGGGGCTTGACAAGCCCACCACCATGCCAGGCAGCTCTAGGACCTCAGAAGCAAGAATTGATGGGCAAGCTTGTGAGGCGGCACTGCTGCGGAGTGGTCCATAGGAGACAGATGCTGAGCAGTTGATCCAAGGAGGACCCCTCTGTGGGTAGGAGGTCGGCTGATAGCAGCCAAATTCTCAGAGATGTCACCTGCAACTGGCAGGCAGGATCCGGTAGAGCAATAAAGTAATTTTGCTGAAGTAAACTTCAAATCCTATCTTTAAGTCTGAGAACCCAATATAGGTTGGGGATACCTGGCTTTGCAGTAACCTATGGGAAAAGCTCTGAAGTTGCTCCTTGAGAGTCTCTATGATGAACCTGGAGATAAATTTGCACATGTGTTCAAAGTTATTGTATGTGGCAGAATGCAAGGGGTGCCGCCCGCTGTTCACTGGGAGTTGGGGATGAGGGGGGGCGGGACACGGCAAATACATCAAACCATTACAGACAAGGTTCTCTTCATGTGGATGAGGAAGATTCTTCAAGAAATACACTGTTAAGAGAAAAGCAGGAGTTACTATTTGTGTAGAACAGAGTGGAGGGGTAGATCTATGTAAGTCTGCAGGCACATAGAGCATCTACATTACACTGTAACTGTGGTTGTCTCTAAGGAGGGGGGATTGCAGGAGGGACACTTGTTTTCCACTGTATATCTTGATATACTGGTTGAACTTTTTCTGTGCATGTATTTAAAAAAAAAACTTTTACATTGGAGTGATTTCAAATTTGGAGAAAAGTTTCACATATAGCACAGAGAGTTTTCTTCTGTCCCCTGTACCCTAATTACCATACATTACCATTGTCCCTTTGTCAAAACTCAGAAATTAACATTGGTACAGTACTTTTAACTAAGCCACAGAATTATTCAGATTATTTCACTAGGGTTTTGTTTTTTAGGGTGAGGTGGGGGTGAGGCTGTATGTGTGATGTTTGTGGGTTTTTTGTTTGTTTGTTTTTACCAATCTCCCTTTTCTGTAGTAAGGCCTCATCCAGGATGCCACATTGTATTGAATTGTATTATTAGTCTCCTTTAGTTGGTGGCAGTTTCTTAATCCTTCTTATTTTTGTGACATTGACAGTTTTGTATCATATCGAACAGATATTTGTAAAATGTGTGCATGTATTTTTTAGAATTATTTTAAATTAAAAAATAAAGGAGAGAGAGAACACAGAAAAAGGATGTGGAAAGAAAAAGGAAGAATGCAAAAGAGAATGAATATGAATAAATGGGAGGAAAAAAGAGAAAAAGGAAATAAAGACTTTTGAGGTTTCTCTCAAAAGAGAAATTTGCTTGAGGCGACAGTGGATGTGTCTTTCAAAAAGCTAGGATGAGGCCAGCCTGACCCAAAAGTCCCAGTTCCCTTGTCTGATCTGAATGGGGGGTGTTCAGAATTGTCTCTGTGGGGTGACAAAACAGTTCCTGGCAGCTCCAGGCTTCCATGGTCCATGGCACCTGCAATCACAGAAACAGAGAGGGCCTCTTCCCTGCTGGTTTTATCTAAAATCCTGGGGAAAGATCTCATTGGCTTGGCTTGAGTCACATGCCCACCCCTGAACCAATCACTATAACCATGGAGATATTCATTCTCATTGGCCAGCCAGGGATATGCCCATCCCTGGACTGCCAAGGAGGAGGGCTGATCTATTGGGTACCTTCTAGCTATTCTCTTCTGACTCACCTCCTGACTCTCTCTTCCATGTCTCCTGAAGCTCAGCTGAGCTGCACGCCTGGTCTGTGATTTCCCACCTCCTGGTTTTTGCTCAGCCTGTCCCACGCCCCCACTTTTTGCAAAGCAAATGATTAGCCATCCCTACAAAGGTTTAGCACATATGCTATTCTTCTGGGCAGACTTCTTTGTGCTATTGGTTTGAGTAGTTATGTTTCAACTCTAGACATAAGCTAAAAGCTTTATAAAGGTGGAGTATGTTCAACTTGTCTATAATTTTTTGAAGAAGCAAAGATGGTACCTTTCTAGGCCATAGAGGTGCTATAGCCTCTCCTGGCCATGCTGCAGTCTCTGACAGAAATGTAGTGTGTACACTACTGAGGAAAGGAGCTCGAGAGAGGGCACAGGGGAGTGCTCTGAGGGAGATACCAGTCCCTGACACCATGGACTTGAGTGAAGAGTTGAGCCCTGCCACTCACCAGCTGGGCCACCAGCTGCAGCACTCTCTGTACCTCACTGCATGTGCCTGCAAAATGGTAATAACCAGTGTACCTGTCTCACAGGGTGCTGCTGGCTGTTTCCTGAAATGATGTGTGTGAGATGTTCAGTCCATGTAGATTTAAGAAAACATGTTTTACAATGGCCTTTCTTGCTTGGAAGTTTCATTGCCGTACAGGAAAAGGCATGAAGATTAATAGTCAATAAAGAACAGACATATTGAGTTGTAAGAGTAGAATCTATATATTAAGTAGATGCTATGGGGTTTTTTTGGGGGGTGTTTATTTTTAATAAGACATTTTTATTGACTTCAAAGAGAGAGAGAGTGAGAGATAGAAGCATCAATGATGAGAGAGAATCATTGATGGGCTGCCTGCTGCACATCCTGCACTGGGGATCAAGCCCGCAAGCTGGGCATGTGCCCTGACCTGGAATTGAGCTGTGACCTCCTGGTTCATAGGTCAATGCTTAACCACTAAGCCCAGGCTGCTATGTTTTTATAGTTACTAGTACACATAATGCCCTAGGGCAGTGGTCGGCAAACTCATTAGTCAACCGAGCCAAATATCAACAGTGTAACGATTGAAATTTCTTTTGAGAGCCAAATTTTTTAAACTTAAACTTCTTCTAACACCACTTCTTCAAAATAGACTTGCCCAGGCTGTGGTATTTTGTGGAAGAGCCACACTCAAGGGGCCAAAGAGCTGTATGTAGCTTGTGAGACACGAGCCACGGCTTGCCAACCACTGCCCTGGGGGAAAAGGCTGAGGCAGGTCCTTGAAACTTGTTTCTGAGGTGTGATGAGAATTTGGGGTAAAAGGCATTATGTAAACCCCATACAGAATGCACAATTTGTTGATTGATTTAGTAAATACTGTAAGTATAAAGACTGGAGCTGCCAAAAATTAAATGAAAACTCCTTGGAAATGGGATTGATGATTGTTACTATCAGGAATCTGGGTACCAAGTGATGAAACCCAAGTCAACTGACTGAGGAAGAAAAGGGGTTCTTAGAGATGGACACTGCGGCCTCTCAGCATATGTTCCCCTGCTCCCAAAGCCACAGCTGAGCCCTGACTGGCCCAAGTCAATCACCCTTATTCCTCACATTGAACTCCCTGTTGGCTAAGGGATGAGCAGGAGATCTGAGTTCTTCCCATGAGAGCACACCTGAGACTTTAGTTTGTGGTTGGCACTATCGGTTGTGGCTACAAAAGTGAAGCCTGATCTGCTGTAGCCAGTTCACAGCCAGTCCAGACACCAGCCAGGGACAACGATGGCCTGCCTATGAGGTGGGCGCACACGATGGGACCTCGGGCATCTGCACTTGAATTCCCAGCACTGGAGCTGTTTTTTAAGTGAGCCAATCGATTCTGATGAGCATTTAAGCCCGTTTGAATTGGATTTTCTATCAAAATAGTTTCAAGTGGTGTATTGGCTGTGCGCTAAAAAGCCCAGGGTGAGAGCTCCACGCAAGGTTAGCTCACATGGTGGCCAGAACCTGTCTTTCCTTGCCACCTCTGCTCCTCTGCCCCTCTGCGTGGGCTTCATCTCAACCTTGCTCTCCCAGGGTGCAGTTGCTCCAGGCTTAAATCACATTAGTCAGCAAGCTGTTGGAAAGAGAAGTGTCATGTTTTCAATGGTTTCTACAGTTTCTATAGAAATTCGTGTTTTGAGGTTCACTGGCCTGTCTTGAGTCATGTGCCCATTCCTGAACCAATCACTGTGACCAGAGAGAGATGCTCTGATGGGCTCAGCCTTGGTTATACACCAACCCCTGGGGCAGGAGGGGAGGGAGAGCTCTCTCTCCTGCTATCCAAATTCTTCTCAAGAATTTGCCTCTGCCCTACCGAGCCCATTTGCCTCCGTGGACAGAGAGTCGGCCTGCAGATTGAGGGTCCAGGTTCGATTCCAGCCAAGGGCACATATCTCAGTTGCAGGCTGGATCCGGGGCATTTCAGGAGGCAATCGATGTGTCTTTCTCACATCGATATTTCTTTCTATCTCTCCACCTCCCTCCCACTCTCTCTAAAAAAATCAATGGAAAAATATCTTCAGGTAAGGATAGAGAGAGAGAGAGAGAGAGAGAGAGAGAGAGAGAGAGAGAGAGAGAGAG
>JAAGEH010000376.1:2485091-2594493 GCA_011751065.1 Lasiurus cinereus
GAGAGAGAGAGAGAGAGAGAGAGAGAGAGAGAGAGAGAGAGAGAGAGTTTGGCTTTGAAATCAGACAGGTTTTCCACCATTGCCAGTTTTTAGTTTTGTGATTGTGGGCAAGTAGTTGAATGTCTCTGAACATTATCTGTAAGTTAAAGACATTGATGGTCTGAAACTGAGGGTTGTGACAAAGAGAAAATGAGATAACTCATGCAAACCATTTACACAGTGCTCACTACTTCATTGTTATTGTTAGTATTACTATTATTTCCTATCTCTAGTACTTCCATTTCCAGAAAGTCTGAGCTGACTATCCCTTCCTACAAAACAGAAGAAACTTCCGTGTTGAGCTCTCACAACCGTTCCTCTTACGGTTGCCTATGTAATTTCAGAGCTTCTGTTTCTGCTCTTATTTATGACTTTTTCTGCTCTTTTAGACTCCCAGCACCTACAGAACCCGCACAGCTGCATCTTGGTATCTTAATAAGAAGCAGTGCTCGCACCTTAGGGCTTTACCATTACCATTTCTGTCTCTGTGTTTTCATTCTGAACTGAAGTGGAATCCTACAAGGTGTGAGGGATTATTTATCCCCGCTTCCAAAATGGAGAAACTGAGGCCTGGAAGGCGAAGTGACATGGCCAAATTCAGACAACAAATCAGTGGACTAGACATTAGGCATTTCTGGATTTCCAGCACTGTGAACAGTGCTGAATAGAACCTTACACAGCCCCACCAGGTGAGCATTCTTATTGCCCACACTTTACAGACCAAGAAATTGAGGCTGGGGGGTGGCGGTGGGGGATTCTGGGTCTTGTCACCCAGGCTGGTTTTGCTGAATTTTTTAAAAAATATGTTTTTATTGATTTCAGAGAGAAGAAGGAAGAGGGAGAGAGAGATAGAAACATCGATGAGAGAGAAACGTCGATTGGCTCCCTTCTGCATGCCCCTTACTGGGAATAGAGCCCAGGCCGGTGACCTCTTGGTTCATAGGTTGATGCTCAACCAGTTAGATATAGTTTGACTGTAGAGTTCACCCCAGGGACCTCCTTCTGCACCTTTATTCAATGATTCTTCTCACTCAACATATCCTCTCTCCCTGCCAGCAATTCTTCCCATATTGACTCCTTCTCCAACTCTAGAGATATCTCTGGCCCAAATAGCCACCCGTCTGCTTCTGAAGCATAGCACTCAAGCCAGTCCCCATCACTCTGCCTCAGTATGCATCTGGAACCAACCTGCATGTCCCAGGAAGGGCAGGTGAATGTCTGCTCTGGTTCTGTGCCCTGGTTCTGGGACTGCATTGGGCTTGACTTATCCTGTACCCTCCTCTGCAAGGCTACTTGTATGATGTGGACTGAGCAGAACTGGGGTTTGAATCCCAGAACTTGCAGTGTGCTGTCTCTGATTTTTCTTCAGTAAAATGAGAATAGAGCTGCTGACCTCAAGGGCTCCTCATGAGAATGCACTGAGAGAGGGAAGGGGGAAAGATGGCCATATGCTTCAAAGCTAGTGCAAGGGGAGATGTGATTTCAAGGACTGAGGCAATGTTCTCTGATCTTACACATGGGTTGTTGTCCTCCAGCCTCAGCAGACCCTCCTTCAACCCCACCCTGGCTCAGTCTCATGCCCTCCAATTCACTTTCTGGGCTGTAGTTAGCTCATTACTTTATCTGTGTCCAGTTCTCTTACCAAAGCTTGCATCTTATCTTGGTGACTCCACAGACTTGCTAGTGTGGTGGGGAAAGTAATGGGTTCTACATGCAGCAAAACCAGCCTGAGTCACAAGACCCAGCATTCCCTCAAGCCACAAATTCTTGGTCTGTAAAGTGTGGACAATAAGAATGCTCACCTTGTGGGGCTGTGTGAGGTTCTAGGCCAACACTGTTCTCTGTGGCAGCATCTAGCCACATGTGGCTATTTAAATGTATTACTTAAAGTTGTATAAGGTCTTAAAACTTCAGATCCTTGGTCACTAGCCACGTTTCAGTGGTCACATGTGGCAGCATCTCTAGAGAACATGTCCATCACTTCAGGACGTTCAGTTGGGCAGTGCTGGTTTAGACAACCCATGTAAAGCCCTCAAGCCTGCACCAGGCTCTCAGTACGTGTTGGCATAATCCCCTTCAAGTTGAAAACTTTTTGAGGCTAGGAGCCATGATTTCATGTAAAGCTCTGCTCTCCTGGGAGGCCTGGGAAGGCTCAGCAAAGAATTGTGGCTTACAAGGAGTGTTGGACTGGTTGAGGGCCTTCTCTAGGCCAAGGAGCCTGGTTCCTACCACAAGGCAGGCATAGAAAGCTTAATTTATCCTCCCAGTGGAGCAGGGACACAGCAGTGGGAGGGACATGGAGTCCTGTGAGGGCAGTCAACTGTTGGGAGGAGTTCCCAGCATCTAGATCCAGTGTGGGACTTTACAAAGGAAGAGTGGCCATGTGCGTTTGCAAATGTGTTGGTTTCTCTCTCTTTTCTCTCTCTCCCCTTCTGGCCTCCCCTCTCTCCTCCCTCTTTTTTTTTTAATTTAATAAATCTTTATAGTTCAGATTATTACAATTGTTCCTCTCCCCTTCCCCCCCAATAGCTCCCCTCCACCCGGTTCTCACCCCACCCTCTGCCCTTAACCTCCCACCCCCACTGTCCTCATCCATAGGTGTATGATTTTTGTCCAGTCTGTTCCCGCACCATGCCCCCACCCCTTTCCCCCGGAGAATTGTTAGTCCACTCCCTTTCTATGCCCCTGATTCCATTATAATCACCAGTTTATTGTGTTCATCAGATTTTTTATTCACTTGATTTTTAGATTCACTTGTTGATAAATATGTATTTGTTGTTCATAATTTTTATTTTCACCTTTTACTTCTTCTTTCTCTTCTTAAAGAATACCTTTCAGCATTTCATATAATACTAGTTTGGTGGTGATGAACTCCTTTAGTTTTTTTCTTATCTGTGAAGCCCTTTATCTGCTCTTCAATTCTGAATGATAGCTTTGCTGGATAGAGTATTCTTGGTTGTAGGTTCTTGCTATTCATCACGTTGAATATTTCTTGCCACTCCCATCTGGCCTGCATAGTTTCTGTTGAGAAATCTTCTGACAATCGTATGAGTGCTCCCTTGTAGGTAACTAACTGTTTTTCTCTTACTGCTTTTAATATTCTCTCTTTGTCTTTTACTCTTGGCATTTTAATTATGATGTGTCTTTGTGTGGTCCTCTTTGGATTCCTTTGTTTGGGGTTCTGTGTACTTCCTGGACTTATACGTCTATTTCTTTCAGCAGGTGGGGGAAGTTTTCAGTCATTATTTCTTCAAATAGGTTTTCAGTATCTTGCTCTCTCCCTTCTTCTGGCACCCCCATAATTTAGATATTGGTACACTTGAGGTTGTCCCAGAGGTTCCTTACATTATCTTCAAATTTTTGGATTCTTTTTTCTTCTTGCTTTTCCAGTGGGTGTTTATTTACTTCTTTGTATTTCAAATCTTTGACTTGATTCTTGCAATCCTCTAGTTTGCTATTGGATCTATGTCTATTATTTTTTATTTTAGTCAGTGTATGCTTAATTTCTAGTTGGTCCTTTTTCATATCCTCGAAGGTCTCACTAAATTTATCAGCCTTTTCTAAAAAATTCTTGTAAAACCCTATAACCGTGGTTTTGAACGCTATATCCAATTGTTTGCTTTCCTCCATTTCTTTCATTTGTGACCTCTTTCTTTGTCTCCACATTTTGGCTGTTTCCCCGAGTTGATAGAGTGGCTTTGTGTGCTAGGTGTCCTATAGGGCCCGGTGGCTCAGCCTCCCTAGTTATGTGAGGTGGACACTATTTTTTTTTAAATATATGTTATTGATTTTTTACAGAGAGGAAGGGAGAGATATAGAGAGTTAGAAACATCGATGTGAGAGAGATATCCATTGATCAGCTGCCTCTTGCATGCTCCCCACTGGGGATGTGCCTGCAACCAAGGTACATGCCTTTAACCAGAATCGAACCTGGGACCTTTCAGTCCAAAGACCGATGCTCTATCCACTGAGCCAAACTGGTTTCGGCTAGGTGGACACTCTTGGTGCATCCCATTGTGAGCTATGTACACAGTCTTGTTGTAGTTAAGCCTTGATTGTTGTTGGTATCACTGGGAGGAATTGACCTCCAGGCTAACTGGCTGTGAGGATCAGCTGTGTCTACACTGGGAGAACTTCTGTGCTGGAGACACCCTTATGAGACAAGATCTGAAAAAGCCTCCATGCTCAGCTTGGATGGGGCAGAGTCTCAGGGTGGAGCAGACAGCCTTGGTTTCCTGTCAGCCCTGCCCTAATAGGCCCCTGAGTCTCAGTTCCTGTGGTAATCACTGTAAGCACCTCTGAGAGAAAGCCACCCTCAAGTTTAGCCCACTGCCAGACAGTCCAGTTTCTCCCAGAATGAGTCTTAGTCCCCGGAGTCTCACCCGGAACTGCTAGGAGCTTTTGTCTTTCTCCTACTTGAGAAAGCCAGCCATGCACTCAACTGCCCGCCTGCTCCACGCTTGCGCCTTGGTACCTCTGCCTTCCGCAGTTCCTCTGAGTCTCAGTGTGCTTTTCTCTTTTCTTCTAGTTGTAGAATTTCCACTCAGTCATCCTTCCTGTTGTTCTGGATGATGTCTGTTTTGTCTTTTAGTTGTGGTTTTGAAATTGTTATGCAAGGCAGCAGTTTAGGTGTTCACCTATGCTGCCATTTTGGTTTCTCCTCTCCTCCCTCTTATATTTTTGCCAGAGAAGGGAAGTCCAGTATAGATCCCAGCTTGTGAGAACAGAAGAGATGCCCTGGCTATCTGGCTCCTTCAAAGGAGGGATATGCACTTCAGAGAAGTGCAGCGACCTGCCTAGTCCCTAGTGAGTGAGGGCAGAGTGATGATTCTGGATACAGCTTCTCTGACACTGGATTTGGCATTGTGTTGATATTGCCTAGCAACAGGGATGGTGCTGTCTGCCAAACTAGCAGCCCTGATCTATCCTCAGGTTCTGCTGTGAGAGGTCTATGCAATGCCTACCCTGACTGAGGCAGGTTAGTCAGCTGGGAGGTCCTGAGACCCTCCTCAGGGTCTGCATTTCTCAGCTTTCTTTGTCTCCTTCTGTGCCAAGCACCATGCTGGGCACATAGTTGGTTCCTTGTGGGCATGGGTTTAATCAAAGGGAAGAGGCAGTTCCTGGTGTTCCTTTGAGAGTGTGAAGCTGTGTGAAGGGGCAAGCCTGCACCAGGGGCATCTAATAATCCCTCATGTTAGGATTATGGTGAACTAAAGGGCCCCACCTTTTCAGTGCCACCGCCCCTCTGGCAGCCTAAGGAAGCCTATGCATCCCTTCCTGGAATAACTTTTGAGCGTGTTTTATTGAAGTATAACACACACACATCTAAAGTATGCACCAGTAAATTTTCACAAAGTAAACACTTTTGACCCCCATACCCAGCTCAAGAAACCAGGCGTGACTAGCGCTCCAAGCAGCCACCTCACCCCTTTCAAGCACCACCTCCCAAGAAATCTCTGTCCCAATGTTTACTGCAAGGGTCAGAACGTGCGTGTTGACTTAGGATTCCGCGGTCTGTGTGTGTGAGGGAGGGTGGTGAGGTGTGTGAGGACTTGCAGGATATGCATGGGTTGTGGGGATTTGTCGGGGATCCGAGTGTATGGTTTGGGGTATGAATTTGTCAGGGTATGTATGGCGCTTGGGATAGTCGGAACGCGTGAGTGGGGGTTGGGGGAGTTGTTTAGGAGATTCCAGCCAAGGTTCTGGGGAGCTGTGGGACCGCTGGGCCGTCTGCAAGAGGTCCTGGGCAGGTGGGGGTAGAGGCTGCAGGGGGCGGGGCGGGGCCTGAGCGACGGTGGGCGGGAGCCGGTGGGCGCGGGGCGGGGCAGGATCTGGGCGACAGTGGGCGGAACCGGCGGGCGCGGGGCGGGGTCTGGGCGACGGAGGGCGGGGCCAGCGCGCGCGCACACGCAGCCGGCGCGCCCCCTCCCGGCCGCCATGTTGGCTGGTGAGTGGGTGTCAAACGGAGGTAGACGTGCTGGCGGCGCCGGTGGCGGCTCCGCGGGCTCCGGTCGCTCCCGCTTCCTCAGCGCTATTGGCGGTCGCGGCAGCGAACCGGGGCCGGCCCGAAGGAGCGGAGGTGAGCCGAGTTCGGGACCGGAGTGGGCCCCAGAGCGCAAAGCGTCCCTTTCCCCCAGGGGGCGGACGCCCCCAGAACATAGGCGTCCCCGAAGTCAGCCCCCCGAGAGTGCAACCCCGCTGCTCCAGCTGGGTCTACCCCTCTGGCAGGATCCCTTTCCTTCCAACCGGACCCCCCCTCCTCCACAGGCTCGAGCATGGCCCCCTCCTATCTTCCCGCTGCAAGGACTCCGCTCCCGACACGCGTGCGCACTCTCTGCATTTCCTGTCCGGGGGCTCTGCGTTTTATATCCTGGGAGTTTGGAGTCCCCTCTCGGCCCTCACCTCTGCCTCAGCCTGAAGTGACCCCGCCCGCTCTCCCAGAGCACTTTCCGCTCTTCCCGGGCCAGGCGCCCCTTTTCTCCGGAGCCCGGTCTTGTCTCCCTCCCGCCCCCTTGTGGAGCTCAGGCCCCATCCCTCCTGGAATCGGGGGAAGGGTTCTGTGTCCGGGATCCCGGCCCCTACCCCTCCCGAGGGACCAGGTTCTGCCTACCCATCCCCAACCCCTCCACCTCACAGCGGGGTCGGTGGCGGCAGGGCCAGGCTCCAGCTGCCTTTTGTTCCGCGTGGGAGGGCAGAGACCCCCTCCCTGTTGGGCTAATCGGGCGGGAGAATGGGTGCGGGGGGCCCTGCTCTTCCAGGCAGTCTGTGGAAAGAGGCCCTTCCTCTCTCTCCCAGTTGGGCGGCTCCCTGGGAGCCGAGCGCGTTTGTGAAGCTGGTCCTTCCTGGAGGAGTCCTTGCCCAAAGGTTTTTGTTTGCGCCCCGGAGTTGGCCAAGTGGCTTTGTGGAAAGGGCAATTTGCTCTTCCCCAAACCCCAGTATTCCTCCGCCCAGCGGCTCCGTGTGGGTCCCTTCACAGTTTTGCAGTCTGTTGTTTGAAGAGAAGATGGGGCTCAACCATCTTTGGGTTCCGATGGGGAAAACTGAGGCCCAGAGAAGCAGTGATTCGCTCAAGGTCACATAGCAATTCTGTGTCAATGTCAAAACTAGAAGCTCCCTCTCTAAGGCTCTTCCCATGACGTTATAGAATTTTTATAAAAAATAATTTTAATTGATTTTTAGAGAGAAGGGAGCGGGGGAGAGAGAGAAACATCTGCACACCAATCAGCTGCCTCCTGTATGCTCCCTACTGGGAGATCAAGCCGAGAGCCTGCAATCCAGATGACCAGGAATCTTACCTGCAACCTTTTGGTGCACTGGATGGTGTCCAACCTACTGGACCACACCGGCCAGAATTATCTCCCTCTTAAAAATTTTTTTAAATTAATCCTCATATTTTCTCCATCGATTTTTAGAGAGAATGAAAGCAAGAGAGAGAGAAATATCACGTGAGAGACACTTGGATTGGTTGCCTCCTGCACACCACGGACCAGGGCAGATGGAACCTGTAATCCAGGTATATGCCCTTGACTGGGAATTGAACCTGCTAGCCAATGCTCTAACCACAGAACCAAACTGGCGAGGGCAGTTACCCTCCTCTTTTATTTTTAACAGTCACACGAGAAAATGGTTAGGAGAAGATAAGAAGTATAATTTCTTTATTTCCACCTCCAGGATATCCCTTTTAAAGAAGGGATTGGACTGGGGGTTAGAACGATTTTAAAAGGTGAATTTTAATATCCATGCCCTTCCTTTTCCTCTGTAACTGCCACTCAATTACATGTACATCTTGTAGCGCTAGATACCAGATGGTGGGTGCTGACAAAATCATTTACTGACTGAATTCTGCACAGCACCCATTGAGTTGGAACTGATAATTAAGTTTTCATTGTATTTAAAAAATGAAAGGGTCTATCGTTTATTTCTGAATAGTACTTGGTCTAGTGTTTGTGTTTTGAAACGATTGTGTTGGAGAAACCACCAAAATCATCTCATCTTTTACTTATTTGTATTTTTACAGTTAGAAGCTAATTATTTTCTTTAGTTGTAATATTAGGCTCATCATCCTTACCAGTCTCGCTGGTCTAGTCATTTGTGAGCATTCAATGTGATACTGGCTATTAAAGCGTTTGGTAAATGCAAACTACTGTAAGGCAAGATTTAGGATTGCATCCCACAAACGTCTGGACCAGGAGCAAGTTTGGATTGTCCTGTGGTTTACACCAGCTTTTTGCCTCTCTGGAGCCTGAGCTTGGCAGAATTCTCTCCCAGTAAGGTGTGTGCCAAGCACCTGTGTGAGGTGTGAAGAAATGTAAACCTTTCAAGTAGTGATACCAAACCAGTACAGTGTCCGCAGTCTTGAAAAACTATTTCTACATTCTCTGTAGAAATACAGTTGCCTCTTATGTCTTCCATAATAAGATGTGGATTTCCTGAGCATTGGGATTCTGATCCTGCAATAGTGTTTGAACTGTTTTGGGGACTGATTTATTTTAATTACTTGGCTTTTCCTAAATTTAAAGCATAAATGGTGGCAGCTTCCTCTTCTTCTTCTTCCACTTCTGTTGCTTCTGCTTCTCCTTTTCTTCCTCCTCCTGCTCTTCCCTTCCTCCTTCCTTCCTTCTTCATTTCATTCAGAGGAGTGGCATCTTTCAGTTCTTTGTGGACTGAGTGCTAAGAGATTATCAGGTGTGGGGTTGTCATTGTTATACTTTTGGGAAGCACATTGAAGCCCTAGCTGGTTTGGCTCAGTGGATAGAATGTCAGCCTACAGACTGAGAGGTCCCAGGTTTGATTCCTGTTGGGGGTGCATGCTGAGTTGTGGGCTTGATCCCTGGTGATGGATGTGCAGGAGGTGGCCGATCAATGATTATCTCTCATTATTGATGTTTCTATCTATCCCTCTCCCTTTCTCTCTGAAATCAATACTACTATATATGTATGTATGATATATATATATGTGTGTGTGTGTGTGTGTGTGTGTGTGTGTGTGTTTATTTATTTATTTATTTTAAAGTTTTCCAACGTTTTTGGCAATTGTTCTTATTGTTCCCCAGAACCTTCCTGTTGAATTGGTGGAGCATGGATGAGCATGGTAATTACTATTTTATGGCATGAGTAGCTGGTGACTGTGAGCTTTAGAGAAATAAAAGGGCTTGGATTTGGAGAATTTGAAGTTAGAGAGGATATCAAGAATCATCTTTATATCCCTGCTCCCTGTTTTCTGTTGGACATTCAACCTGTGCCTTCAGTTTAAACATCTGTCAAGCCTTTGCCAGCCAACTCGATCAGTGTTTGGGCCCCTCTAACCCTGCTCTCTATGCCTCACCACCCCACTCTGTTGGAGCACTTATCACACTTGTCTGTGTATCTGGGGCTCTTGTGACAATGACATCTTTGAAACCAATGATTATTCTTTTTTTACTTCACCAGTACATAGCTCCGTTTCTGGCACATGCATGGTAGGTGCTCAGTAAAGGTCTGGGGTATGAGTAAATAGTCCTGGTGACAGGAGAGAACAACCTTTTATAGATCTTAGTACAGGCTCCACTATTCTGTCTTGTTCTTGCAAAAACCATTGCTGTTTGTCCAGCAGTCATATGTCAGTCAGATGGATATTATCCCTCTCTTGCAGGTGACTAAAATGAGACCCAGAGGCTCAAGGTCATACAACCAGTAAGTGATGGAGCTGGGATTTGAACAGATCTGTTGGATTCCAAAATATTATTACTGGAGGCCCAGTGCACAAAATCCGTGCACTTAGGGTTAGGGGGGGCCTTCAGCCTGGCCTGTGCCCTCCTGCAGTCTGGGAGCCCTCAGGGGGTGTCCGACTGATGGCTTAGGCCTGCTTTTCAAGACAGTCTGACATCTTTAGTGTTGCCTTGGAGGCAGGAGAGACACCTACCACCACTGCTATGCTAGCCAGCTGTGATCCTGGCTTCTGGCTGAGCAGCACTCCTTCTTTGGGAGTGCAATGACCATCAGGGGCTCCTGCCTTGAGAGTCTGTCCTCTGTTGGTCAGTGAGCATCACAGTGACCAGTTGTTCTCCTGTTTGGTTGATTTGCATATTAGCCTTTTATTATATAGGTTTTTTTTATTGCTTTCAGAGAGAGGAAGGGAGAGGGAGAGAGAGAGAAACATCAGTGATGAGAGAGAATCATTAATTAGCTACCTCCGCAGTCCCCCTTTTGGGGATCCAGCCCAAAACCCGGGCATGTGCCCTGACCAGGAATCAAAACTTGACTTCCTGGTTCATGGGTTGATGCTCAACCAGTGAGCCACACTAGCTGGGCCCAAAATATTATTATTCTTGTTACTTCATTTGAAAAATCCAGTCTCACAGGAATGAAGAAACTTGCTTAAAGCCCTCCTGCAAATGAATAATGGACTGAGGACTGTGAGATGATGTAATTAAGATTGGTAAGGATGGCAGAAAGCACATTTTATTTTTGCAAAATGCATTGTTGGAATGACTGTTCATAGGCATCTGTTGAGTTTCGGAAAATTGACAAACTTTGTGATAAGTTCGTCAGTGGAATTTTTTTTGGTCTTAATTAGCTTGTTCAAGTTGTCTAAAACTAGAAACTTAAAAAATAAAAACAGTGAAATAAGTGTGCATGTAGTTAAGTAAGTGTATTCAGTGTCAGCCATCTATGGATTTGTTTGGGCACACCTATTTTTTAGTCAGGCAGTTGTTTTTGATGTCTTAAAATGCAAAGCTATTATAGCAGCTTTTGTGTGTGTGTGTGTTTTTTTCACATAAAATTTTATTTTGTGTTCACATGGACACACTGATTCATGAGTGGAAAATCTGAGGTCCAGAGGAGAGGTAATCCTCCTCCCCTCCCATCCCCCATCATCAGTATTTAGTATTTATGGTGCAGTAGGCACAATAGGACATACAAGAAAAACATTGTCCCTGCTCTGGAGGAACTTACATTCTAAAAGGAAAAATACACCTCTTTTAAAATGGTATTTTTGTTTGGTGTTTTTGCAAGGTACTGAGGATATAGTCTGTTGAGTAAGCTTTGGGTATAACAGCCTCGTTATTTAAAAAGAGGAAGCCTGGCTGGTGTGGCCCAGTTGGTTGTGTCTTCCCCTGCCAGTTTGATTGCGGGTTGGCACATTCTCATTTTTGGGCTTCATCCCCAAAGGGGTGCATGTGCAGGAGGCAGCTGATTGATGTTTCGTTCTCACATTGATGTTTCTCTCTCCCTGTCTCTCCTCTAAAATCAATAAAAACATTTCAATCTTTTTAAAACGTAAGACGAGAGGAAGAGGAAAGATTTTAAAGGCAGACAATGACAGACATTCGGGATAGGTGTAGTTCACAGGGAGGTAACACAATCTCATCAACTAAGAAGAGATTTGCTGCAGTAAATTGGCCAGGGAGATAATGTGTGCCTTGCAAGCAAAGGAAGCATAGTGTCTTTAGACACTGAGTGAAGCCATAAAGATCATGTGGCCTTTTTTCCAAGTGCAGGAATGATTGGTGACAGAACAGAAAGCTGGAAAAGGAAATTCTGTGCACCTGACAAGTAGGAAGAAGAAACGACCAAAGTTGGAGGCAGGCTATAAGTGTATCAAGAAATTTTTAAAAACTAAAATAATCTGGAAACATAAAACTTAACTGTTAATGCTACCTGATGATATGATGGACCAAGAATATTGTGGCTTTCAAATTTAGAAAATGCCATATACTACAATTTTAAATGGAACAGGTAACTTTTTTTCCAATCAATCCCCCCACCTCTGAAAAAAGCAACAACCAGCACTTTCTTTTTCTTCATGGGATTTCAGGTGGAGGAGTATGGGACATGGTTGGAAACAAAAGTTATATTAGTAGTATTTTGTTGTTATGATAAATTTAGTATTTGGTTATTTAATTTACTGGGGTGACATTGGTTAATAGGATCATATAGGTTTCAAGTGAATAAACTTGGTAAAAGCCCATTAGCTGCCACAGGGGAAGAAGGAATAAATTTCCAAAAATGTACGATTTTCTTTAGATAAGTTTCAGAACCAAAACACTAATATACATGAAGAGCTATAGAGAAGTAGTTGAAAAGTTCATTCATAAAGTTTTTATTCCACTTACAGGAACTCAACACTATATTCTTAACCATTATGCTGAGATTGTTCATGAAAATTTCTTTTTTTTTGTTAATTAAATATTATTCAGATTATTATATTTGTTTCTCTTTTTTCCCCCCCTAGCTTCCCCCCCCCCCGGCTCCCACCCCTCCCCCCTCCTTCTCTCTTCTCCCCCCCCCCCCCGCCGTTGACCTCATCCATAGGTGTATGATTTTTGTCCAGTCTCTCCCTGCATTCCCCTCACCACTTTCCCCCTGAGAATTATCAGTCCACTCCCTTTCTGTGCTCCTGAATCTATTATATTCACCAGTTTATTCTGTTGATTAAATTTTTAATTCACTTAATTTTTAGATTCACTTGTTGATAGATATGTATTTGTTGTTCATAATTTTTTATCTTTTACCTTTTTCTTCTTCCTCTTCTTAAAGAGTGCCTTTCAGCATGTCATATAATACTGGTTTGGAGTTGATGAACTCCTTTAGCTTTTTCTTATCTGTGAAGCTCTTTATCTGCCCTTCAATTCTGAATGATAGCTTTGCTGAATAGAGTATTCTTGGTTGTAGGTTCTTGCTATTCATCACATTGAATATTTCTTGCCACTCCCTTCTGGCCTGCATCGTTTCTGTTGAGAAATCAGCTGACAATCGTATGGGTGCTCCATTGTAGGTAATTAACTTGCTGCTTTTAATATTCTCTCTTTGTCTTTTGCTCTTGGTATTTTAATGATGATGTGTCTTGGTGTGGTCCTCTTTGGATTCCTTTTATATGGGGTTCTGTGTGCTTCCTGGACTTGTAAGTCTATTTCTTTCACCATATGTGGGAAGTTTTCAGTCATTACTTCTTTAAATAGGTTTTCAGTATCTTGCTCTCTCTCTTCTGGCACCCCCATAATTCTAATGTTGGTACACTTGAAGCTGTCCCAGAGGCTCCTTACATTATCTTCACATTTTTGGATTCCTTTTTCTTCTTGCTTATCCAGTTGAGTGTTTTCTGATTCTTTATATTTCAAATTTTTTACTTGATTCTTGCCTTCCTCTAGTCTGCTGTTAGGTCTCTGAATAATATTTTTTATTTCAGTCATTGTATGTTTAATTTCTAGTTGGTCCTTTTCCATCTCTAGTTGGTTCTTTTTCATCTCCTCTTGGGTCTCGCTAACTTTATTCAGCTTTTCTAGGATATTCTTGAAAAGCCTTATAACCGTAGTTTTGAACTCTATATCCAGTCGTTTGTTTTCCTCCATTTCTTTTGTTTGTGATCTCTTCCTTTGTCTCGGCATTTTCACTATGCCAGGAGAACTTCTGTGTTGGATTCAGCCATATGATACAAGACTTGCAAAACTGCAAAAGCCTCTCTGTTGAGCTTGGGATGGGTGGAGTCTCAGGGCTTGCCTTCCAGTCGGCCCCGCCCTCCACTGCCCTTGAGTCTCACGTGACTGGGTAATCGCTGGAGCAGTCCTTGTGCCCTCGGGCTTGCGCAGTGCCTCTAGACCTCTGCCTTTTCGGGTCCCCTGCGCTCCGGGACCATGAGTCTGGGTTCCCAGGGTTTCACCCAAAACTGGGGTTCAGTGGAGCTAGAAGTGGTGCAGTTGGGAGTCTCTGTCCCCCACCCACTCTCGAAAGCCAGCGGCACAACCAGCAGTCGGTCCTCTGTACGCAGTGCTATGCACGCCACCAGATCTCCATCCTTTCGCATCTCCCCCAGATCTCCGTGCACTTCTCCCTCTTCACAGTCCGAACTCCCCCCGTATGAGTCCTGGCTGGATGTGGGGTTTAGTGCCATAGGATATGGGGTTCAATGCAGCTGGGAGTCTCTGTCCTTCTCCTGCCAGAGAAAGCCAGCCAGGCACTCCAGCACCCGCTCTCTCTGTGCTTGCGCGCGCAGGTCTCCGCACCTCAGCTTTTTGCAGCTCCTCTGGGTCTCCGTGAGCCCCTCTGTTTCCTTCTAGTTGTAGAATTTCCACTCAGCCAGCTTACGTGTGGTTCTGGATGATGTCTGTTCTGTCTTTTAGTTGTTTTGAAATTGTTGTGTGAGGCAGCAGTGTAGGTGTTTACCTATGCCGCCATCTTGGATTTCTCCCATGAAAATTTCTTGACATTAAAAATAGCTAAAGTTATTTTTACAGCACATGCATGTTAGGCAAATATTTTAAAAAATGACTAAAAAAAAAAACACACACACACCTGAAAAAAGTCAAATACATGGGCCTTTTTGTTTTACTGCTGTGCTTGATATACGTGAAGTAATGGATGTCAAGCAGTTCATTATACTGTTTCTTCACTTGTACATTTGTTCTTAGGTTGCCTAAAACATTTAAATACAAATAAGATGAGTGCAGCAAAAAATAGTGAAAGCAAACAGCAGGTAAATTTACAAATAATAGAATGTAAATCATTTCTGCCCTTTTCCAGAGTAGGCTGGATTACAGCTAAAGGAGGCCTGCTGTAGCTGTGGTCACAGTATCACACCGAGACAAGTGTCCACAGTCACTCACCTGCTCAGCATGGACTGTCCTGGGAAATCCACTTCAGCCCTCTGAGAGCACCAGGAGGTTAGGTAACTTTTGAGGAACTGGCACAGCCAGGAGTCAAACCCAGGTCTGTGTGCTTCCCAAACCTGGATTACTTCTATTCCACCAGCTCCTGTAGAAAGCCCCATTGTCTCTTGGCAACTCAACTGGTAAATGGAGTAGGGAAAAGCAGGCTGATGCATGGTTTGGATTTAAAACCATCTCTAATTAATCACTTCTGAGTACAAGATTCATCCTTCCCTCACTCCACCCCTCTTCAGTTAATGGCATCATTGCATCCTGGTAGCTCAGTAGCTGAAAGCACCAAATGGTACAGTTGGGCTACAAAGGCCATGCAACAACTAGCTTTGGAATCTGACTGGGTACATACTGGCCTTCTCCCAGTGGGACGTTGGGCATTGTAATCACTGAGCTTCGCTTTCCTCCTCTCTAAAATGGGGCTAATAATAACCACTTGGCAGGCAGGGTAGTGGTGTTTCTCAGACTCCAGTGCACATCAGAATTACCCAGAGGGCTGTTAGGCACATTTCTGGGCCCTATCCCAGCGTTTCTGATTCTGTAGGTCTGGGCTGAGGCCTGAGAGTGTGCATTTCAGCCAGTTTCCAGGTGTTACTGATGCTGAAGAGAAGGTGTGGAAGAGGTCAGCAGCAGCAGTCCTTTTTGCCTCAGATGTGCCTGAGTTACTTAGAAGATGGTGGCGTGGCACTTGGGGAACTTGGTTTCTCAAAAAGCTGTTTTCACCTTATTCCTGTGTGATGATAATTTGGACTGGCGTCACAGGCATCACTGTGGATTAGTCGGGATGTTTTCCTTAATGAAAGGAATAAAGGTGCCCTTGAAGAGGCAGTAAATCTAAGATTGTTTGAAAATCCAATTCATTCCCACACGTCAAGCAAGATATTCAATTCAGGCTTTTTAGATAAGCAGCTGGGAAAGGGCTGGGGAAGTGGGGTTGGGCACCTAGCAAACTCCCATAGGGTAATTAGGGATGGCTGCTGGCCTTACTGGAAGTCACTCCTTTCTCCTCCAACATTTCAGATTGATTTAATATTCTTTGGTGCTGAGAGTTTGGAGAAAAAATTGTTTTTTTCCTCCAGTAGTGATGTTAAGTTGTCCATGAAAACCAAACATGTGCCCTGATGATTTTAGGATGTCTCCTGTGTGTTAGGCCTTAGGCTACTTTGTTTATACATAGTATTAATTTAATTTTCATCGTGATTGTGCATGGCCTGTCACTATTTCTCTCTCTCTCTCTTTTTTTTCCTCTTTGATATGCAAAAAATGAAGGCTCAGAGAAGCTCAGCAGTCTGCCCTAGGCTACACAGTCATCAGTTGCCCAGATGGTGTTTGCTGCTACCTGTGTCAGATTCAAAGCCACATTATTTCCACTACCTCATGCCTTAGCCATTCCAGGTGCTTCCTTTGCTTCATTGTTCCCTCTTTGCAACCCTGAGAGGTAGGCATTTCACAGATGAGCAAGCTGAGGCTCTGAGGGGGTCAAGCTTGCTCATATGCATCCACTCTGAATTCAGTCCCACACTTGTCTGATTTTGGAGCCTCATAAAGCTATTTCTATGACAACACCTCACTTTCCTATCCAGGGCTAAGACCTCACGCTGCCTAGATGAGCACAACAGGGACCTGAGAACACCCCTGTTGGGTTGGCTAGGAGGAAGTCTTTGTGGGTTTGTAAAGTTTTGTGTTTGTAAAGTGGTGTTAAAATAATTGCCCAAATTGCTCTTTGAGGAAAGGGGCCATTTCTTTACATCCTGTAACCCCGAAGCTCTGTCCATTGGTTCTGAAAATATGACACAGGGAAGTTAAGGACTAAAAACCCTCTGGTGATGCTATTGTTTAAATATGATGAAATTCATAAAGAAGAACTTGATAGTCTTAAACAGTAAATAAAAATATAATGCATCTCCTTCCTCAGTACACTATTAATGCATGACTTCTAGTAAATAGGTCATTTTTCTGATCTTACAGTGTATGAGCAGACTGGGCTGTGATCACTTTCCCAGGGTTTGAAAATTGCCTGCAGTTCTCAAGCCAAGGATGATAAACAGCTATGTGTCCATACCTGCCCTGCACTCCTTGGAGGCCCTGGAGGTTTGGACTCGAATGTATTGTTTCGTAAACTCTTTAAGACTCTGTGGTGAATAAATCATGAGAGCTGAAATTATTCTTCAGAGTCTGCCCCCTCCTCCCCCACCCCTGTGGTCATAGCAATACAGGGCACCTACAGGCTGGAGAGCCTCCTTGGAGATCAGGTCCTCCCTGAGTGCCTGTTCCATAGATATACCCAGAGCTGTCCAGCATAATAATGATACTCTGGATCCAAAAATTTGGGAAACATGAGCAGAGAAATAATTCTTATGCTACTTTATGAAAGGCAGTCTGATTTATATAGAATTATGAGCATCAAATCAAAAGGCAATTTCATGTCAGCAGGGCAGAATATTTGAGATCAGTATCAGTCTGGAAAATACACAACACCTGGTCTCAAGAATCAAAATGATGGGTGTGAAACGCCATGTTTCTTGCCACCAAGAACTTAGTCTAACTGCAAAGACAAAGGTAACAGGGAGAAGATAGGATTTGAGCTGCACCTTGAAGGACAAAATAGTTTCAGGAGAGGAAAGCAGATGGGAAAGTATTTCAGATCGAAGGAACAGCTCGAGGCAAAGCTTGGGATGGGCCTGGGCTGGTGCCTGTGTGCATGTGGGGTGTATACTTGGTGGGTGCGTACTGGGAGCAGTGAGGACCTAGATGGCAGAAGTCTTGGAACATGGTGGTGCTGGCAGTAAGGAGCTCAAGTGTTTGGGGAGGGACCCTCTGGCAGGGGCCTTGCAAAGTGGCATAATTTCTGTGGGTGAGGGCCTAGTCTGGCTAGCTTTCTGAGACTGGATACATTGCAATTCTGGAGACAACCACAGGCGTGTGTGTCAGAGTGAGGGGAGGCCAGAGTCCTCTTCTGTTTGGGGAGAGGTGAGGGCTTTAGGGCCTCAGTGCTGGCTGGGAAGTGTGCATGTGACACCTGCAGCTCTTAAAAAAAAGATAATTTTTTAAATTGCTTTCAGAGGGGATGGAAGAGGGGGGAGAGATAGAAACATCAATGATGAGAGTGACTCATTAATTGGTTGCTCCTGTAGGTTATCCACTGGGGATCGAGCCTGCAACCTGGGCATGAGCCCTGACCTGGAATGGAACGATGACCTTCTGGTTTGTAAGTTGACACTCAACCACTGAGCCACACCTGCAGTTCTTATCCTTGGGTTTACCATGTAAACCACATGGCCCGAAAACTTTCTAAAGGTGGGTTCTATGATGGGGCCCCACTCCAGACCATGGAGGCAGGAATCAGTAGTAATTTCTGAAGTACTCCAGGTGATTCTAATAGCTTGTAGGGGCTGAGAAGCAGAACTGTGTGCTCAGGGGGGCCTCTGGGAATGTCACCAATTAGAAGGTGGGAGAAAATTGAGCCATAGCGCACAGGAAGCCTAAGGAGGTGTGAGTGCTGGGGCCCTGAGTACTATAGAGAAACTGGACAGCTGGAGAAAAGGGAGGGATGACAGAAGAGGTGAAATCAGATGGCTACCTGGGCTGAAGTCTGCCTTAGCAGAGTGTAAACAAGGTGAGGACCAGAGAAGAGATTGTGATCCACCTGTTTGGTAGCCATTCTTCAGCTTGACTTTGAGCCAGGTTTATGGAACAGGACACAGCAGGTGCTTGTCTGTATTCAGGCCTGCAGCCAGGTTCCTTCCTGTGCTCTTAATTGAAAGACAGACACTAGTAAAATTTAAACTAAGTAATTATTTTAAGATAGTTGTAATTTAGAGTTTCTAATTTAAATATATTAACTTTACTAAAGATCAGAAGTGAGGTTTTAGCTGGTGCATTTAATAAGTATCACAATTTATAGTAGTTACAGAAAAAATTAGTTTACAGACCAATTCATTCAATCTTTATTTAATGTTTACCGAGCACGTATATATTATGTGTTATAGTCTGGAAATATATAAATGATAAGTTCCTGCCCTCAAGTAGCTTATGGTCTGCAGAGAGTGGCTCCTGATAGAGGGACAAGTAGCATCAGCTCCCAGGAGAGAGAAGTTTAGACGGCGGTGTCAGACATTGAGAATGAATCTGTGTGTCACAGAGGCTTCAGAGGAAGTGATAGGTAAGTAGAGTTTTGAAGGAAAGCTGAGAGTGGGGGGCAGAATTGGGAAGACTGCAGGTAGAGGGAACAGAATTGTGTCCAGGCTTGAGGGAGAAGTGTCCAGCTTGGGCTGAGCAAGGAGGAAGGACTGGACATGTGGCAGAGGTGCAGACACAGGCCAGACAGGCAGGACAGGTGGAAAGCTTAGTGAGGTTTGAGTTGGGCTGTGGTTTTCACACAATCTTTTGGTGGTGAGTATGCAGGGACCTGGGTCCTCCGCTCTACCTCTAATCAGAGCAGCTCTGCTCGGATCTGAATGTGGGGAACTAAAATGAGCTTATTTGGAAAGTGTTCTCTGCTGTTGAAAAAAAATCAAAGTGATCTCATTGCAGTGGGTGCTGGGAGGCACTGGGCAGCAGAGTGCCCCAGGGGTAGCTGGGAGATAGGAAGGGAAGAGGCTTCCCCAGGGACCTGGAAAAACTCTCACTTCTTGCTGTTTGCAGGAGACAGTGGAGTTGAAAAGGATGTGTTCCATCTTCTGCTCCGAGCCAGTTTCTCAGGTCCCAGGTAACGCCTAAGTGTGTGCTGATGCTTAGGAATAGAACTCCTTTCAGTAAGCATTTTTGTTTTCCAGGACCCCCTGGAGGATTTTGTGACCAGTTTGTAAAAGGTGAGGGGCCTAGTAGTTAACTTGGAAGGCATGTCAGGCTCTGGGCTGGGTACCCAGCCCTCAGATCTTCTCAGTGCGGAATAGACAGAAGTTTTCCATGCCTCATTCATCTCGTCCATGCATTTTCTTTGGGCTGTACTGTGCCTCTTTTAAACGTTAAAATTGGTTGCTGTATTAGTTTCCTGTGGCTGCTGTCACAGATTACCACAGACATGTAGCTTGAAACAATGCAGTTCTGTAGGTTAGAAGTTCAGCATTGGTCCCACTGGGCTAAAATCCTGGTGTGGCTAGGGCTGCGTTCCTTGTGGAGGCTCTAGGGGAGGGTCTATTTCCTTTTTCCAGTTTCTGGAGGCTGTCCATGTTCCTTGATTTGTGGCCTTTTCTCTCTTCAAAGCCAGCAATAGCCAGTCCTGTTCTCCCACTGCATCACGCTGATACCCTTTCTGCCTCCCACTTCCACTTTTAAGGACCCTTGTGATTACCTTGAACCTATGGGATAATCCAGGATCCTCTTCCTCTTTTAAGATAAGCTGATCAGAGACCTTAATTCCATCAGCTACTTCAATTCCTCTTTGCCATATAACCAGGGGTACAAGGTGGACAACTTTGGGAGGCCATTATTTTCTTTACCACAGTTGCCAACCTGAAAATCAGATCTTACATAGCAATTCAGACCTGCAGCTTCAATGACAAATCAGAGCACTTGGCAGCTGGGGGCCTGCACTGTTGCCTGGCAACACTGGGTCAGCGCCAGTGTTGGCCACTGTCTCTGGATAGGGTTGCGTTTACCAGTTCTCCAGAGCCCTCACCCCTCCCATGGTGTCCACTCATTTTTCTTCATGGCCTGGGTCCTGCTTTGGGGACCCAGGACCGTACACAGAGACCAGTCATGGCAATGTCAGCGCCCAGGGTGGGGAACTTGCTTACCAACCTGTGCTGTGCCCTCCTTTTTGCCCCATCCCTGTCCCCAGACCTTTTTCACGAATTCCTCTTTGCCTGGCATATACCAGTCCCTCCTCTCTATGCCCCTCCTACTCCCCAATCCAGGTCCCTACATTCTAGGTCATCTCTGATACAACTTTAGGTGGTATTGTTTGTACCATACCTTCTTGTTTCCTGTCCCCTCCTTTTTTGGCAAACAGGGCTCATACAGTCTGTTATTTTCCATTAGCATTTGTAAAAAGTAAGTCTTTATAATACATCTTTGGAGCAGTATCCATCAAGTATCAGATCACACAACAAACATTGAGTCGAATATGTATCATGAACCACACTTTCCTAGACAATAGGGAATGAGATAGAGACACCTGCCTTGCTCCTTACCCCCCAAATCTAATTCTAGAAAAGGACAGAGGAGAAACAATAGGCAATTGCAATATTAACCTCCTACGGCATTTAGGAGGGGTCTGGCAGCATACTGCTTCCTCGGACCCTGGCCGGAAGTGAAGCTCTGTCTGCAGTGGTCAGGGATTCTAAGGGGCTCTGTTAAAGCCATTTTGGTGGAAGGTTCCCTCATTTCCAGACATTGCCTAAATCCCAGGTGATAGCTGAATTTGGGACGGGTGTCTCAGAGGCCAAGATAGCAGATTGGTTTGCTGTGTGAAGGACTAGGCTAGACATCTCCGAGTGCTGCTGTCTGACATTCTGAATGGGGGACCTGGTGACTTTTCTGCGGGGTCCTTGGTATGGCCTCTCGCAGATGGACCTGTCCTGGGTGAACCTGCACTGTGAGGCTCAGGTGGAGGGCACTAGGTCGAATCTGAGAGTTTGAAAGTTTAAGTTCTTTATTCATGTTAAAGATCGTTGCAAGCTTGCTTGAAAACAGAGCACAACTTTTCATTGTGGAGGATTTCTAACATATAAAAATAGAATAGTTTGATGAACCTATCATCACTCCGCTACAACAATTTTAATCTAGGCTCCCCCTTCTCCCATTGGATTATTTCAAAGCAGATTCCAGACTTTAGTGTTAACTGCTTCAGTGTGGATCTCTACCAGATATGGACTCTTCTGACTTTAAAAAAAAGTTTATTGGGTGACATAGGTCAACATGAACATACAGGTTTCATGTGTGGATTTCTAAGTTACAAAGTCTGTATATAGCACCATGTGTCCACCCAGAATCAAGTCTTCTCCTGTCACCTCAATTTAGGACCCCTCTTCCCCCCAGCAACCAATACACTGCTGTTTGTGTTCATAAGTTTCAGTTTTATATCCCACATATGAATGAAATCGTATGGTTCTTAGCTTTTTCTGACTTATTTCACTTAGCATAATGTTCTCAGAGTCCATCCATGTGGTTGCAAATGGCACTATTTCATCCTTTCTTATGGCTGAGTAGTTCTCCACTGTGTATATGGGCCATGTCTTCTTTACTCGGTTCTCTATTGCAGGGCGCTTTGGCTGTTTCCATGTCTTGGTCACCATGAATAATGCTGCAATGAACATAGGGGTGCATATATATTTGCATATTAATGGTTTCGAGTTAATTGGGTATATACCCAGGAGTGAGGTTGTTGGGTCATATGGTAGCTCTATTCTTAACCTTTTAAGGAATCGCCAGACTGCTTTCCATAGTGGTTGTACCATCTACATTCCCACCAGCAGTGAATGAGGGTTCCCTTTTTTCCACAGCCTCTCCAACACTTGTCATTGCTTGTCTTGTTGATAAGGGCACTCTAACAGGTGTGAGGTGGTATCTCACTGTAGTTTTGATTTGCATTTCCCTAATTGCTAGTGAGGTTGAATACCTTTTCATATATCTATTGGCTGTGTCTTCTTGGGAGAGATGTATTTTCAGGTCCTCTGCCTACTTTTTGATTAGATTGTTTATTTAATGTTAAGTCTTAACAAGTTCTTTATATATTTTAGAAATTAAACCTTTTTTCGGGGCTACTATTTGTAAATATCATCTTTCATCTAGTTGGCTGCCTGTTTGTTTTGTTGTCTGTTTCTTTTGCTGTGCAGAAGCTTTTCAGTTTGATATAGTCCCATTCATTTATTTTTGCCTTTTACCTACCTTGCCTTTGGGGTCAAGGCTATAAAATGTTCTCTACCACTCAGGACCATAAGTTTACCACCTATATTTTCTTCTGTGTAACTTATTGTTTTGGGTCTTGTATTTAGGTCTTTGATCCATTTTGAATTAATTGTTGTACATGGGGACAAACTGTAACCCAGTTTCATTCATTTGCATGTAGCTTTCTAATTTTCCCAGCACCATTTATTGAAGAGAATATCTTTACTCCAATGTGCATTTCTGGCTCCTTCAATGATTTGTCCATATATGTGTGGTTTTATTGCTGGGCTCTCTGTTCTGTTCCATTGATCTGTGTGTGTCTGTTTCTCTGGAAATACCATGCTGGCAGTCATAGCTCTGTAGTATAATTTGAAATTAGTGTGATTCCTCCAGCTTTGTTCTTACTTTTCAGGATTGCTTTGGCTATTCTGGGTCTTTTGTGGTTCCATACAAATCTGGTGATTTCTCATTAACTTTTTTTTTAATGACATTGGGATTTTGATGGGATTTCATTAAATCTGTATATTTCTTTGGGAAATATGGCCATTTTAACTATGTTGATTCTTCCAATCCATGAACAATCCCATGAAAATGGGATGTTTTTCCATTTTGTTGTATCTTTTTCAGTCTCTTTTAATAATGTTTTGTAATTTTTAGTATATAGGTCTTTCACATTCTTTGTTAAGTTTATTCCTAGATATTTTATTCTTTTGGTTGCTATTGCAAAAGGATTTGTTTTTTTCATTTCTTTTTCTAAAGTTTTGTTGTTGGTATACAATGGATTTTTGCACATTGATTTTGTATCCTGTAACTTGACTATATTTGTTTATTGTTTTTGATTTTAATATGTTCTGGGCTTGTAGCTGATTTTGTGTGTGTGTGTGTGTGTGGAATAATCTTTATACAAAATTTGATTTAGGTTGAATTTTATTAGCATTTATGTTAGGGCAGAACAATGAAAGTTTTGTTCTTTTAAGTTTTTCTCCCGTGTGTGTGTGCGCGCGCACGCACGCACCCACATAATTTACTGTGGTAACCATTTTAAAATTTAAAAAAAACCCAGTGGCATTAGTACATTTATAGTGTTGTGCAATCACCATCACTGTCTAGTTCTAGAATTTTTCATCACCCCACTTAGCAGTCACTCCCTACACCCCTTAGCCCCCAACCCCTGGCAACCACTAATCTGTTTTCTGCCCCTATGGCTTTGCCTGTGTTGGCATTTCACCAAATGGAATCATGCAGTGTGTGGCCCTTTGTGGCTGGTGTCTTTCACTTACCATAGTGTTTTCCAGGCTCTTCCGTGTAGTACCAGGGTCAGGACTTCCTTCTTTTCATGGTTGATAATACTTGTTGTGTGACTAGACCACAGTTGGTTTATCCATATATCTGTTGATGGACACGGGTTGATTTCTCTCTTGGTGATTGTGAGTAGTTGCTACTTTAATTTAACTCATCAGTGTTTTGAAATGTGGTGCATGGTTCAAAAATAAAATGTTAAAGAAGAAAAAGAATGTCACGTATGTGGGAGTAGAAGGGTGATTTACTCTTTCATAGATTTTAACACACATTTAAAAAACTTACTACTGAAGTGTAGTGTGCATAACAAAAGCATACAGTACATATTGTCAGGGTGGAAGTGCTCAGAGGTCTCTTCTGGTTGTTTTGTTTTTGATGGCCATGAGACCTGCTTACTAGCTTGACTTCTAGGGGACAAAAACCTGATCTTGGATCTGAGAGACCACAGCGGGTTTGAGAGTGGTCAGTGGCCTTTCTGAGCACTGGCATCAAGGGAAGTGCTTGGCAGGCTCTGGGACTTTGCTCCCTTCTAAGTATGAGCAAAGATTTGGTGTTCTGGGGCTGTTGTGACGGTTATGACGGAAGAGCTTGTTTTCCAGAGCACGGAGCCAGTGGCATTATTCACTTAGTCAGTGAAATAGAGGCTGAGCCCTTATGTTTTCATGACAGCTTCGAAGGGGCTTAGAATGGCAAGTTAGATACATTATTACCAGTGAAAAATGAAGTGGATTTATTTGATTGCATGTTTTATATGCAGGCATTTTACTACTGTAATTTTGCTACTGTTATGAATCATAATGTAAATATCTGTGTTTTCCAATGGTCTTAGGCGACCCTGCTAGTGGTTCTCAACCTGTGGGTTGAGACAGGTTGCAACAGTAGCAAAAGTACAGTTATGAAGTAGCAATGAAAATAATTTTATGGTCGGGGGTCATCACAACATGAGGAACTGTATTAAAGGGCCTCCAACATTAGAAAGGTTGAGAACCATTGCCTTAGATTGTTAAATTAAAAAAAAAAAAATCAGCCCTAACTGGTTTGGCTAAGTGGTTAGAGCATCAGCCTGCAGACTAAAGGGTCCCAGGTTTGATTCTGGTCAAGGGCATGTACCTTTGTTGTGGGCACATCCCCAGTAAGGGGGTGTGCAGGAGGCAGCTAATCAATATTTCTCTCTCATCGATGTTTCTAACTCTCTACCCCTCTCCCTTCCTCTCTGTAAAAAGTCAATAAAATATATATTTTTAAAAAGTACAGCCAACATGACAATAGACTTCCATTGTGAATGAATCAAAAATATTCCTATTTTTTTCAGATCAGCAAAAAATATAATGTATTCTTTGGTATGCTGTAGAATTTTAGTAATGTATGTGTGCCATGAGATGAAAAAGGGAGAAAATCACTGTGTAGACCAGTGGTTGGCAAATTGTAGCTCGCGAGCCACATGCGGCTCTTTGGTCCCTTGAGTGTGGCTCTTCCACAAAGTACCATGGCCTGGGTGAGTCTATTTTGAAGAAGTGACATTAGAAGAGGTTTAAGTTGCAAAATTTGGCTCTCAAAAGAAATTTCAATCGTTGTATTGTTGATATTTGGCTCTTTTGACCAATGAGTTTGCCGACCACTGATGTAGACAGTGAGTCCTCTTTGCTTTGACCACCAGGAAGCTCAGCTCAGAGCCAATAGTTCTAGCTCTAGTGTGGCCTGCCCGTTGGATTCTAACCTTGTTTTCTGGTTTTGCTTTTCTATTTTCCCTTCTGTTTCCCTATTGCCAGTGTCATTACATAGCAGTGCAGTGGATTTCTGTAACCTCAGTAATTCTTAACTTGTCTGTCTACTTTACTTTAATCAGAATTACCTGGAGAGATTCATTTTTAAAGTGCCAAGATCTTCTGGGCTATATAAGTCCCACACTTATGCTTAACACCATTTGCTGTAGAATGTAACTACAGAGAAGACCCACTGTGTAAAGAATATTTAACCCTTGGTCTTGGCAACTAATCCAATACCTCTTGTACTTAAAACAAAAACAAAAACAAAACACTCCCTGCTCGAAAGAGAAAGCAGGAAATTATGAAAGAAAACACATTCTTTCTTGATTTAAATGCAAGTATTTTATTGGTAGAAGAAAACGGCGAGAATAAAGCACAAGAAATCACTATGTAATCTGCCTGCAAGTCTTTGGTCAGATTTTAACATTTGAAGAAAGCAAAAAAAAATACTTCTTTAAGAAACAAAACCAAACCCACCCATCACCTCACAAAACAAACCAGATTCTTTTTTTTTTTTTAATTTTTATTAATTTTTTATACATATCTCCCCATTGCCCCCCCTCCCTCCCAGGCATACCCTGACCCCCCAGTGTCTGTGATCATTGGTTATGTTTATAAGCATGCATACAAGTCCTTTGATTGATCACTTATTTACCTCACCTAACTTTAATCTTTCTGCTATAATTTCACAGTCTGTTTGATGCTTTATGATTTTTGTCCTCCTGAGAATTATCAGTCTACTCCCTTTCTGTGCTCCTGATTCTATTATATTCACCACTTTATTCTGTTGATCAGATTTTTAATTCACTTAATTTTTAGATTCACTTGTTGACAGATATGTATTTGTTGTTCATAATTTTTTGTCTTTTACCTTTTTCTTCTTCCTCTTCTAAAAGGGTACCTTTCAGCATTTCATATAATACTGGTTTGGAGTTGATGAACTCCTTTAGCTTTTTCTTCTCTGTGAAGGTCTTTATCTGCCCTTCAATTCTGAATGATAGCTTTGCTGGATAGATTATTCTTGGTTGTAGGTTCTTGTTGTTCATCACGTTGAATATTTCTTGCCACTCCCGTCTGGCCTGCATCGTTTCTGTTGAGAAATCAGCTGACAGTCGTATGGGTGCTCCCTTGTAGGTAATAAACTGTTTTTCTCTTGCTGCTTTTAATATTCTCTCTTTCTCTTTTGCTCTTGGCATTTTAATTATGATGTGTCTTGGTGTAGTCCTCTTTGGGTTCCTTTTCTTTGGGGTTCTGTGTGCTTCCTCGACTTGTAAGTCTATTTCTTTTACCAGATGTGGGAAGTTTTCAGTCATTATTTCTTTAAACAGGTTTTCAGTATCTTGCTCTCTCTCTTCTTCTGGCACCCCCACAATTCTGATGTTGGTACGCTTGAAGCTGTCCCAGAGGCTCCTTACATTATCTTCACATTTTTGGATTCTTTTCTCTTCTTGCTTTTCCAGTTGAATGTTTTCTGCTTCTTTATATTTCAAATTTTTGACTTGATCCTTGCCTTTCTCTAGTCTGCTGTTAGTACTCTGCGTAATAGTATTCATTTCAGTCAGTGTATTTATTATCTTCTCTTGGGTCTCACTAAATTTATCCATCTTTTCTAGCATATTCTTGCAAAACCTTATAAGCGTGGTTTTGAACTCTATATCCAGTCGTTTTTTTTCCTCCATTTCTTTTGCTTGTAATCCCTTCCCTTGTCTCGGCATTTTCACTGTGCCGGGGAAACTTCTGTGCTGGAATCAGCCTCAGAAGCCTCGGTTGAGCTTGGGAGGGGTGGAGTCTCAGGGCTTAAGGGACCGCCTTGCCTTCCAGTCGTCCCCGCCCTCCACGGCCCCTGAGTCTCACGTGACTGGGTAATGGCTGGAGCGGTCCTTGTGCGCGCGCGCACCCGCAACGCCTCTAACCGCTGCCTTTCCGGCTCCCCTGCGAACCAGGACCACACGAGTCTAGGTCCCCAGGGTTTCGCCCAAAACAGGGGCTCAGTGGACTCAGAAGTGGCACAGTTCGGAGGGTCTGTCTCCCGCCCACTCGCGAAAGCCAGCGGCACAATCAGCAATCTGTCCTGCGCGCAGTGCCATGCACGCCACCAGGCCTTTGTTCTTTTGCGGCTCCCCTAAATTTCTGTGCACTTCTCCCTTTTCACAGTCCAAACTCCCCCCGTATGAGTCTCGGCTGGATCTGGGGTTTAGTGTCGTAAGATAAGGGGTTCAATGCCGTTGGGAGTGTCCGTTTCCCTCCCGCCAGAGAAAGCCAGCCAGGTACTCCGGCACCCGCTCTCTCAGCGCGCGTCTCTGCACCTCAGCTTTTTGCAGCTCCTCTGGGTCTCCGTGAGCCCCTCTCTTTCCCTCTAGTTGTAGAACTTCCACTCAGCCAGCTTTCCTGTGGCTCTGGATGATGTCCGTTCTGTCTTTTAGTTGTAGTTTTGAAATTGTTGTGCGAGGCAGCAGTATAGGTGTTTACCTATGCCGCCATCTTGGATTTCTCACAAACCAGATTCTTGCCTGGCTGATGTGGCTCAGTGGTTGAGTGTTGACCAATAAGCCAGGAGGTCATAGTTCGATTCCCAGTCAGGGCATATGCCCGGGTTGCAGGCTTAAATCCCAGTGTGGGGCGTGCAGGAGGCAGCCAATCAACTATTTTCTCTCATCACTGATGTATACCTCTTTCTTTCTCTCCCTTAAAAACAAAAACAAATGAGGACTCCAAATTCTTACAGTTTGGTTGGTCTGAAAGGCAATTTCCTGACTGGTCAGAATGAAGCTGCTCTGATTGGGCAGTGAAGCTGTTGATGGCGGGAGGGGGGGAAATATAGCTGTACAGCTCCAATTGAATGGGGAAGTCTCAGTCCTATTGGTTGAAATAGGAGTCCTTTATTAGGCTGGCTCAGATGGCAGGAACACAGGCAGGCAAGGAGTTGAGTGCAGGCTACTCCCAGAAGTGCAGTTTCTGTGAGAGGCCTCTGTGTAGAAATGGCTGCTGGACTGTTTTTTTAAATTTGGACCCAGCTAACTACCAGGAGCCCTTAGTAGGTATCTTTTTTCTCAGGGTCTATACCCATGATATGTTAAAGTTTAGTAATTTCCTTCTGGGGTCTTTGGCATTGGTGCTGTGCCTCTCTTAGAGCAGGTCTCTCATGCTGGGGAAAGGCCCCTAATTCCCTGCGCATTAGTGTTAGGCCCACCTGGCTGGTCACAGAGTCAACTCCAGTTAAAAGAAAGCAACCTTCCCACAAGACAACCATCTCCTCCCCCTCCCAGGAGGGCAGTGGTCCTGCTGTGTTCTGTGTTTAGTGCAGGG
Organism: Lasiurus cinereus; assembly: GCA_011751065.1. Classification (NCBI taxonomy): domain Eukaryota; kingdom Metazoa; phylum Chordata; class Mammalia; order Chiroptera; family Vespertilionidae; genus Lasiurus; species Lasiurus cinereus. Next base: position 2,513,968 of record JAAGEH010000376.1, read on the forward strand.
CCTGGTAGTGATAGATGGCTAAGAACAGACTTGTTAAATGAGGTTTGTATTTATGTACCATCACTCACTACCAACTGGTGGATATTTAAGAAATCCTTTCAAATAGAAATTTAAAGGCCACTATGAAAGACCTTTCTTCATTTGGAAGAAAAAATTGGTTTAAAACTGGGAAAGGGGAAACAGATGTCTTCTTTAGAAGAAAAAACTCATTCTTTAACACATTAGCTTCTGAATCAACCTCTCAGAAATAAGAGATTTTTAAAAAACGAACTATCTTGTGAGGCTTTAGGAGTATAATTTGGACTTGGTCAGCTTAGTTCTTTCAATAGATGATGTGGAAATAAGGTTTTGCTGTTGTTTTTTGTTAAAAGTGAATGCAGTGCCTCATTATTTGGCACCCTTTGGGTACTGAGTCACAGTAGAAGAGGTTTCCAGACAAATGAATATCACCTCTTTGAGGATCAAAGCCCTTCCTTCCTTCCTTCCTTCCTTCCTTCCTTCCTCCCTCCCTTCCTCCCTCCCTCCCTCCCTCCCTCCCTTCCTTCCTTCCTTCCTCTTGCAACTTTTGTTTTTCCTCTTCACACTTTCTCTGTGTCCTGCTTCCACAAAGGCCAGCTGGCTGGACTGGCACCTGGTTAGGAGGGTGGCTTCCAGGTGAAAGGCAGAGGTGTGGAATTACTTCCTAGTGGGCCTCAGTCCTCGCCTCCTGTCCCCCTGAACGCAGGGAGGAAGTGTCCAAGGTCTCTGTTACTCCCTGTTTGGCCTGTTTTCTGGCTTCTCCTCTCACCACTTTCTCTCTTCACTTGGCAAGCTGGGTATTGGTGAACACCTTTTGCCAGCTGTTTACCCACCTTGGCTGTTTCTTTGCATGGTTCTGGCCTATATGTACCCTTTAGGCTTCCATTGTAGGGTATCATCCATCTGGGTTTTTCTGCTCCTCATAGGCTGCGTCTAATTGGTCTGCATTCCCTAGCACTGTGCTGCTGTCCACTAAGCACATGCTTGCTGCACAAGTGACTGCTCAGGGCTTCTTGTTCTCCTTGACCCTGCCCCTGATGATAGATTGGAGAGATAGGCCTGCTCAGGGCTTCACTGGGATGGGGGAGAGGGGTACAAAGTGAGGGGGGGAGGGGAGTTGTGCAGGGAAGAAAAATCCCAGCAAGCCAGCTCACACCAGCTGGATAGAGGGTTAGATAGGTATGTGGACAGCTGGGGAACACCATTCACAGCCTGCAAGGTGTGAAGTCTAGAAAGGCCAGGCACAGGACTGTCTGGTGGTTTCTGGCCTCTGGCTGTTGGTGGAAGGCTTTGATGCAGATTGACAGGAGGAAGGAAAGGCAGAGCTCACCCTGGCTGGAGACTCAGTCCGTTAGAATGTCGTCCCCATGCACTGAGGGTGTGTGTGGGTTTGATCTCAGGGCATATATAAGAATCAACCAATGAATGCAGAAATAAGTGGTACAACAAAACGATGTTCTTTCTCTCCCTCTCCCCTTCTCCCCTCTTTCTTTCCCACTCCTTCTCCCCACCCCCCACCCTCTCATAATCAGTAAATAAAAAGTTAAAGAAAGGCAGAGCTGGGCTGACAGCTCTGCCTGCGCTGCTCACAGCACTGTGATCTGAGACTGTTTGCCAAAGGCTTTTATGTGGCTTTGGCATTTTTTAATGAGCATGGGACTTTTTTATGTAATGCTCTTTGGATATGCACTGCATCCACAGAGCTCCAAATGAGAAGACATTAAAGTGTAGCTTGCGACATCTTACAATCACCTCTGTTCTCATCTTTTCCATCCCCCTTTTTCCCTAATATTCCTTTTTAGTAGTTTGACTGGCTTTCCAATGTTTCTTTGGGCAAATAAAACACACAAATTTACGTTCTTATTTTTTCCATTTTGTAAAATTAAAGACAGCACACTATATATGTACACATTGTTCAACATCTTGCTTTTTTTACTTACCAATGTAGTCTAGATATTTTTCATGTTGGTATGTGGAGAATCCCTGACATTCTCTCCTCAGCTATAAGTATTGTGAAGTTGTTCCTCCTTTGGAGGAGCAAAAGTTGTTCTTTTTTTTTTTTAATTTTATTGTTTAAGGTATTAAAAATAATAGTACATATGTCTCTCTCCACACTCACTGACCTCCCCCTAGCCTTCCCCCTCACCTCCCAGCACTTGCGTTTTGTTTTAAATCCCATCGCCTTTACAAAGACATTTGGGCATGTTTCCAACATGCTGTTTCCTAACAATACCTGCAAGGAGTCGTCTTACCTCGGCACTATCGGCACATGTGCAGATGGATTTGTAGATAGCACCCCCAGGGACATTGCTGGGTCAGTGGGGAAACACATTTGTAATTTTGATAGATTTTGCCAAATTGCGCTTCCATAGGGCCATTCCATTTTGCACTCCCACCAGCAAATGTGAGTGCTATTTCCCTACAGCCTCACCAGCAGAAGGTGTAGTCAAACGTTTGGATTTTTGCCAACCTGACAGGTGTAAAGAGTATCTCAGTATAGTTTTATTTGTTTATTTACTTTAGTTAATTCTCATCCAAGGACATTTTTTCCCATTGATTTTTAGAGAGAATGGGAGGGAGGGAGGAAAGAAGAGAGGAATAGAAAGAGAGAGAGAAAGAAATATAGCCTGCACATGCCCCAAGCGGGGCCAGGAATTGAACCTGTAAACCAAGTACATGCTCTTGCTTGGGAATTGAACCTGGAACTCTTTGGTGCTCAGGCTGACACTCTAACCATCGTGCAACACTGGCCATGGCTCAATATAGTTTTAATTTGCATTTTTCTGAAGTGTGAGCTGATTGTGTTTTTATATGTTTAGGGACCATTTATACCTTTCTGTGGACTTTTCTCATTTTTCTCTTAGGTTATTGGTTGCTTATTTCTCAATTTTTGTGAGTGATTCATATTTTTGGAAGGTTAGTTCATTGTGTTACAAGTTGTTAACATTCAAGCTAGGAATTATTCTCATCTAATCAGATAATTTTTATTTTTAAGTATTCCGATTCTTTAGATTAACTCCTCCCTCTCTAGTTTCCTATGTTTGAAGGTTCAGTCTGTGGCCTTGGGACAGAGTCTGGTCCCGGTTGGGACAGAACAGCACCATGGCTTTCTTCCAGGATTTTAAGTTAATTGGCCACAGACATATTTTCAACATGAACGTACAGTAGCATGGATGTGTTTGAGTTTGTATTGTTACATGATGCTACGTATCTAGTGTGCGGTCATCATAGTCCTTCATGGACCCAGAAAGATGGAGGTTCCATCTTTTTTGGTTGTTGTTAACCGCTTTATTAGTACATAGTTTATGTATCATGAAGTAAATTTCACTTCTTTGACTATACAGTTCAATAGTTTTTAGTGTATTTAGAGTTTTTCAACCATCAGCCTAATTTTATTTTAGGACATTTCATCACCCCTAAAAGAAATCTTGTAACCATTAAGCAGTCATTTCCTCGCCTCTTCTTCCTCCAGCCTCTGGTAACTATCAGTCTACTTTCTCTCCCTCTGAATTTGCCTAATTCTGGACACTTCACTTAAAGTCATATAATATGTGGCCTTTTATATCTAGCTTCTCTCACTCAGCATACTGTTTTCAAGGTTCGTTCATGTTGTAGCATGTATCCATTCTTCATTCCTTTGTAAGGCTGAATGATATTCCATTGTATGGATACATCACATTGTATTTACCCCATTCGTCTGTTGATGGACAGAACTGTTCCCACTTTCTGGCTGTTGTAAATAGTTCTGCTAAGAACACAAGTTTGTGTGTAGGTGTGTTTTCTTTTCTCTTGGGTGGTTAAGGAGGCTTTCATCATCACCACATTGGGAAGGAAATATGAAGAATTGCACATTGGCTTTTAAAATGTTTGACAAAAAGTGACACACTCACTTCTATCTTATTTTATTGGCCAGTGCCATGACAGACTTCAGAGGGATGAGAAAATGCAGTTTTGTCACAAGCCCAAAAGGAGGTGAACTGGAAATATTTATTTGGTGAATAGAATTACTACATAGGCGAGAAATGGACATTCCTGGGATCCAACAGAGTGATTCTGTATGGACAGGTCACTATGAAAGGGTTTACTAGTTCATTAGTGAGACAGGAATGCCAGGGTAGAAATTATCTAGAACTAACTGTTCAACCTTGAGAGGTGGTTGGTGGAAAGACCTCAAATCTTTCAAGGAACAGCTTAGAAGTGTGTGAGATATTAAGAGAGGAAAGGGGCAGCCCCATGGAGTAATGTTAAATTGATTTAGGACTGGGCTCCTCTGAATTTTCACATGGGCTTTGTTCAAGAGGGAGCACAGACCTCACCCAGCTCTGCGACTTGTTCTGTCATTCATCTTCTCTCTTCACCTGCAAACACCTCCCTGTAGAACTTCGCACATCACAGGTGATGAGCACATAGAATGACTGGCAGCCTTGGTCACTGAGTGCAGGCCTGGCCTTCCCTGCGTCATTGGATCAGGTTTCCTGGTGGAGCACAAATGTGCTGCCAGCCTGCCCTGTTCTCACGGCCCGGTTCTCCCCTGGGTGGCTGATGAGGAGGTGGTGGCACTGACATGGCTGATGAATATTCCAAGGCAAATAAACATTTTTTCCTCAGCCAGTGGCACAGAATTTCTAAACTAGAGTGTTTTCTGGGTCCAGAGACACTGAGCAGATGTATATACGCACTTGGTCGGCAGTGCTGGAAACACAGCTCTTTATTATTTTTCTAAACAAAGCAGGACAGAGGCAGTGTAAACATTACTTGAACAAAAGCATTTGGCTATTGGAGGTAAAACCAAAAGGAAAATAACAACTTCTGTTTTGGGGGGAGGGGGTTGTGTTTTGATATTTAGCAGCATTCTCATTTTTTAAGAAATAAAAAAATATGGTACGAGAACTTCTGTCTGTTTCTGCTTATTAAAGTTCAGTGTGAAATGCATTCAGAAATACCATATTCTCCTTCCCCTTCCCTCCCCTCTGCCACTTGTCAGCTTGCTCTTGTGTTCTTCTGGAGAAAGTGGTGGGAGACAGCCTAGCCTGAAGAAGGCTAATCAAAAGCATGTGGACAAACATGGACTCTATAGTAGAAGTAAAAGGTTGCACTCCAGTTTACCCAGCTCCTTCATGTCTATTATCGGTATGCCTCATAGGCCACCATTCCATTTCCCAGAGGACGAAACTGAGATTCATCCAGGCGACTACAGAGTGGTGGGGAGAGCAGCCATCTTTACAGAGCATTTTTAAACTACAATAATACCTTTAGGCCATGTTTTATATTCCATAAGAGCATTTATGGAAGTTGGTGAGAACATGGAGAGGCCCATAGAGATTAGGTTAGGAAGGGGGATGCTTCTCGCAGGTTCGGGTGAACTTGGTGCCCTCTGAGTCATTCATTCCTGTGGCAGATGTGTACCAGGCTCTGTGCCAGGTCCTGGAAGGCAGGCAGCAGATTGGAGACAGAACCTCTGTCCTCCAAGAGCCTGCAATCCAGAGGCGGTGGGCAGAAGGAGGGAGAGGTGGAGAGAGCCGGAAGCCCTGGTGGCAGCAGGTGGTGGCTCCTCCAGCAGAGGATCCTTGGAGAAAAGGCGAAGGGGCTCAGGTGGGAGTTGGCAGGTTCAGTTTTGTCCTGAGATTGGGGGCAGAGCTGGTGTGCCACAGGGTTGTGTGCCATCATGTAGCAATCTGTGAGGCCTCCCCTACAAGGGCGCCTGTGTGGTCTGTTCATTGGCATCATTAGGACAAGGCCTGGTTCTCCAGCCAACCCCTGCTGTGTACCCAAAAGAATGCTTCTCGCCATATCCTCTGGACTCTTCTCTGTCCCTGTGATTATCATTGCTCCCCAAACCTTTCCATTTGCTCTTTCCCTGCTCCCCACCCTGGCCCTGCCCAGGTCTTCTTGGACTTTGTTGATGGATACTCACCTCCTTCTGACTTCTATCCTTGCCCGTTCTCCACTGCTGTCCACAGTCCTCCTACCTTCTCCCCGAGGGACATGCTGGGCCCAGCACCCCTCTCCACCCTAGATGCCAGTGGTTCTAGGCCGTCTCCATTCTCCATGCCTGTCTCCACTCACATCTGTCTGAAATAAAACTGCTTATTCTGCCTCTTTCTCCTGAGATCTGCACACTCTTCCCACCTTTACTTTCTATGAAGGGTGCCTATGTCCCCCTGGCTGCTCCCACTCTATCTTGCCCCATTTCAGACTGACATTTGGTGATCAGGGGTTGATTCTCTTTGTGTGTTTGTCTGTCTCCTGCCTTTTCCCATTCCCCTGCTGTACTTGGATTCAAGGCTTCGTCTCTTCTCATTACCTCAGTGTGGGCTTCTAGGTGGGCTTCCTGTCCTCCTCATCCTTCCTTTCCCACAATCCTTACCCTGCTGCTGCTTGACTAGGGTTTCAGAACCACCGCCCCGACAGCCTCCTTCCTCTGCTCCTAATCTAAACAGAAACCAGCTTCAGTAGCTTCACCTTGCACAGTAGTTCCTAAAATAACATTTAAGTCCTACACAGCTGAATGTTACTCATTTTAATAGTTCTTTATCTTAAAAATGCCATAGTAATTTCACAGTTCCTCAGAAAGCTAAACACAGAGTTATCCTATGACCTAACAATCCCACTGCTAAATACCTAGAAGAGCTGAAAGCATATGCCCACACAAAATCCTATATGTAAATGTTAACAGCAGCATTATTCATAATGGCTGAAAAATGGAAACCACCAGATGTTCTCTACCTGATAAATGGATAAATAAAATGTGGTGTATCCATACAATAGAAAAATATTCAGATGTGAAAAGGAATGAAGTACTGATATAATATAAGACAACTTGGATGGGTCTTTAAAATATGCTAAGCGAAATAGTGAGATACAAAGTTATTGTATAATTTCATATATATGAAATATTCAGAGTAGGCAAATCCATAGAGGCAAAAAAATTTGTGGTTATCAGGAGCAGAGGGAAAGGGACACAGGCAGTGACTACTAGCAGACACAGGGTTTCTTTTGAGGGTGATGAAAATGGACAGTGCCTGGAATATAGGAAGTCCCTGTGTTAGCCATTATTATTATTTGGAGGCTATGGCACAAATCTTTCCAAGTCCAAATTTCTTAGTGTGTGAAGGTGGTCCTTAAAGTGCAGCCCAGGCAGACTACTCCTGTCCGTGAACTCCCAAATGCTTCGCTGATGGGTGCTCTGCCCGAGTGCTCTCCTTCCCCGGAATACTGAACTTCCTCTCATTCTTCAGTGGCATTGAATTGGATGTACCTGAGGCCCTGATATTCTCAAGAGCTGACTGGAGCACCAGTGTAGAATCTACTTTTGATGTACTGTGTGAGGTTGTTATCCCCCGGTCCAGACTAAAAGTCCCATCTTGTGTTTTCCTAAGTCCCTGAGCCTGTTGGCATTGTTCTTTATGCACTCACATTTAACAGCAACTAAACCATTCACATGTCTTTGTACTATAATGATAAAGTGGTGTTATAAAGCAGAACAGCAGAGGAGAAACCAAGATGGCAGCATAGGTGAACACCTAAACTGCTGCCTTGCACAATTTCAAAACTACAACTAAAAGACAACGGACATCATCCAGATGATTGGAAATACTACAACTAGAAGGAAAGAGAGGAGCTCACGGAGACTCAGAAGAGCTGCAAAAAGCTGAGGTACAGAGACACACACGTGGGGAGAATGGGCGACAAAGTGCCTGGCTGGCTTCCTTCAGTGGGAGGGAGACAGAAACTCCCGGCTGCACTGAACCCCAGTTCCAGGTGAGACTCATATGGGGGGAGTCTGGACTGTCGTGAAAACGGAGGAGTGCATGGAAACTTAGAGGAAATGTGAAAAGGCAGAGGTCTAGAGGCACACACATCACTGTGTGCAGAGAGAACTGACTGCTGATTGTGCCACTGGCTTTCTCTAGTGGGCAGGAGACAGAACCTCCCAACTGCGCTGAACTCCACTTCCAACTACACTGAACCCCAGTTTTGGGCGAGACCTTGGGGACCCAGACTCATATGGGTCCCCGGAGTGCACAGGAACCGGAAAGGCAGAGGTCTGGAGGCACGTGCGTGCGCACAGAGAGGGCTGCAGTGATTACCGAAGGACATTTGAGACCCAGGGGCTACGTAGGGCGGGGCTGACTGGAAGCCAAGGCTATCTCCTCAACCCTGAGACTCCACCCCATCCAAGCTCAGCAGAGAGGTTTTTGCAATTTTGCAATTCTTGTATCATAAAGCTGACTCCAGCACAGAATTCTCCTAGTGTAGTGAAACTGCGGAGACAAAGGAACAGATCACAAACTAAAGAAATGGAGGAAACTGAACAACTGGTTATAGAGTTCAAAACCACGGTTATAGGTTTATCAAGAATTTCCTAGAAAAGATGGATAAATTTAGCGAGACCCAAGAGGAGATGAAAAGGACCAACTAGAAATTAAACATACACTGACTGAAATAAAAAATATTATACAGAGACCTAACAGCAGACTAGAGGAATACAAGAATCAAGTCAAAGATTTGAAATACAGAGAAGCAGAAAACACTCAACTGGAAAAGCAAGAAGAAAAAAGAATCCAAAAATGTGAAGATAGTGTAAGGGAGCCTCTGGGACAACTTCAAGCACCAACAGAATTGTGGGGGTGCCAGAAGAAGAGAGCAAGATACTGAAAACCTATTTGAAGAAATAATGACTGAAAACTTCCCCCACCTGGTGAAAGAAATAGACTTACAAATCCAGGAAGCACACAGAACCCCAAATAAAAGGAATCCAAAGAGGACCACACCAAGACACATCATAATGAAAATACCAAGAGCAAAACACAGTGCAGGTTGTATTTTTTGTTCCTAATTCTTTTTTTCTTTATTGATTAAAGTATTACATATGTGTCCTTATACTCCCATTACTCCCTCCCACCCCCCACACACGCTCTTACCCCCCTCCCCCCACCCCATGTCTGTGTCCATTGGTTAGGCTTATATACATGTATACAAGTCCTTTGGTTGATCTCGCCCCTTTACCCCCACCCTTCCTTACCTTCACTTTCATAAAATTATTATTATTTTTAAAGCAAGGGACCAGAGAACCCTGAACTTGAGCTGTTTTCCTGGGGCGAATTTGCGGGGGAGGATCCCTTGTGTATTTTATGTGGTCATGCTCTAGACCTTGAGAGGGCTGTGTGTGGGGGTGGGGGGGGCGGGTCACAGGTGCTCATTTTGTTTGTGCCTCTCATGTAGTTTGCACTTACTCTTATATGTACCCAGCAGAATATAACAAAGGGCAGAAAACCAAGAAGCAGCAAGAAAGCATAAGGACTGATCGTGCCTTTTCTGGGGCAGATTCTGACATTTAAGAGTAAGAAGGAACATTTCCTGCTTATATAGCCAGTCAGTGTTGCAGAGTAAATAAAACATGGGCATGCCTCCAGCAGAGAAGGGAGGAGGGAAATAATATTTTTATTGTGTACCAAAAAAGGAAGTTTACCTTTCAGCATGGAAACTTTTTTTTTTGAGTAGTATTTCAGATGACATCTATTTCAAAGGAATGCAGATTTCTTGGGTTGCTCAAGTTGATGTGACTGATTTAGTAGAAGTGTGTGTGACAGCCAGAGAGACACCATTTCTTAAGGATGTGAGTTCTGTTCTGAAGAACACACTTTAAAAATAGTTGGGGCATACAAGGAGGAATCCAAGATGACGGCATAGGTAAACACCTACACTGCTGCCTCATACAACAATTTCAAAACCAACTAAAGGACAGAACGGACATCATCCAGAACCACAGGAAAGCTGGCTGAGTGGAAATTCTACAACTAGAAGGAAAGAGAGGGGCTCACAGAGACTCAGAGGAGCTGCAAAAAGCTGAGGTGCGGAGACGTGCGCGTGGAGAGAGCGAGTGCTGGAGTACCTGGTTAGCTTACTCTGGCGGGAGGGAAACGGAGACTCCCAATGGCATTGAACCTCTTATCCTACAACACTAAACCCCAGATCCAGCCAAAACTCATATGGGGGGAGTTTGGACTGTGAAAAGGGAGAAGTGCAAGGAAATTTAGGGGAGTCGCAAAAGATCAGAAGTCTGGTGACGCGCACGGCACTGCGCACATAGGACCGACTGCTGATTGTGCCGCTGGCTTTCGCGAGTGGGCGGAAGACAGACCCTCCCAATTGTGCCACCTCTAACTCCACTAAACCCCAGTTTTGGGCAAAACCCTGGGGACCCAGACTCATATGGACTGGAGTGCAGGGGAGCCTGAGGGGCAGCAGTCTAGAGGCACTGTGAGAGAGCACACATGCATGCACAGGGACTGCTCCAGCGATTGCCTAGTCACGTGAGACTCAGGGGCCGTGGAGGGCGGGGCCGACTGGAAGGCAAGGCGGTCGGTCCCTCAAGCCCTGAGACTCTACCCATCCTAAGCTCAACAGAGAGGCTTTTGTGGTTTTGCAAGTCTGGTATCATAAGGCTGAATCCAACACAGAAGTTCTCCCGGCATAGTGAAAATGCCGAGACAAGGGAAGGGATCACAAACAAAAGAAATGGAGGAAAACAAACGACTGGATATAGAGTTCAAAACCACACTTATAAGGTTTTTCAAGAATATCCTAGAAAAGTTGGATAAAGTTAGCGAGTCCCAAGAGGAGATGAAAAAGAACCAACTAGAGATGCAAAAGATCCAACTAGAGATGGAAAAGGACCAACTAGAAATTAAACATACATTGACTGAAATAAAAAATATTATTCAGAGACCTAACAGCAGACTAGAGGAAGGCAAGAATCAAGTCAAAAATTTGAAATATAAAGAAGCAGAAAACACTCAACTGGAAAAGCAAGAAGAAAAAAGAATCCAAAAATGTGAAGATAATGTAAGGAGCCTCTGGGACAGCTTCAAGCGTACCAACATCAGAATTGTGGGAATGCCAGAGGAAGAGAGAGAGCAAGATACTGAAAACCTATTTGAAGAAATAATGACTGAAAACTTCCCACATCTGGTAAAAGAAATAGACTTACAAGTCCAGGAAGCACACAGAACCCCATATAAAAGGAATCCAAAGAGGACTACAGCAAGATACATCATAATTAAAATACCAAGAGCAAAAGACAAAGAGAGAATATTAGAAGCAGCAAGAGAAAAACAGTTAATTTCCTACAAGGGAGCACCCATACGACTGTCAGCTGATTTCTCAACAGAAGCGATTCAGGCCAGACGGGAGTGGCAAGAAATATTCAACGTGATAAGTAGCAAGAACCTACAACCAAGAATAATCTATCCAGCAAAGCTATCATTCAGAATTGAAGGGCAGATTAAGAGCTTCACAGACAAGAAAAATCTAAAGGAGTTCATCAACTCCAAACCAGTATTATATGAAATGCTGAAAGTTTCTCTTTTAGAAGAGGAAGAATAAAAAGGTAAAAGATAAAATATTGTGAACAACAAATATACATCTATCAACAAGTGAATCTAAAAATTAAGTGAATTAAAAATTTGATTAACAGAATAAACTGATGAATATAATAGAATCAGGAGCACAGAAAGGGAGTGGACTGATAATTCTCAGGGGGGAATGGGGGAGGGGTGTACAGGGAGAGCTGGACAAAAATCATATACCTATGGATGAGGTCAATGAGAGGGAGGGAAGGGTAGAGGAAAGGGTGGGAACCAGGTAGAGGGGAGCTATGGAAGGGAAAAAAGAGAAACAAATGTAATAATCTGAATAATAAAGATTTAATTTAAAAAATAAATAAATAAAAATATGCATACAAATTGAAAGAAAATAGTTTGGAGTATCTGATATTTCAGACTCCGCCTGGCTGGTCTCATTGTATTTTCAATCTGTAGGATCTCATCCATTTCCCTCCGAATGTTCTTTGAAGAACATTATAGGCTCTTTCCTTTTGTCAGCCCCCCAGGAAGGAGCAGGCAGGCCAGACTCTGGTTCCCATACAGCACTAACCTTTCCAGGCCTCGGCACCTGCACACAGGCGAGTCTGGGTCCCATGAGCCCCTTCATTGTTGCCCCTGCCCACTTGATTAGGTGAACTGGCGGGGCAGCATTTGCCTGTGGCAGCTGAGCAAGGTGGGCTTAGGAGGACATTGCTTTTCTGACACCTCCTGGCCTCTTACGTGTCTAGGCAAGAAGGTCTTTTCTAAAGGCCTGCAGACTCAGCAAGGAAAATTCACTGTTCTTAAGACTTTGAGTGCTGGGTTTTTCTAAAGCCAGACAGAATAAGAAATGGGGATTAAGAAGATGGGACCAGAAGCCAGAGGTGTGGGATCAAATCCTAGTTCTGCCACTTGCTGGCAACGTAACTCCTCTGTAAAATAAAGGTAAGAATAGCCAAAACCGGTTTGGCTCAGTGGATAGAGTGTCGGCCTGCGGACTGAAAGGTCCCGGGTTCGATTCTGGTCAAGGGCATATACCTTGGTTGCAGGCACATCCCCAGTAGGGGGCGTGCAGGAGGTAGCTGATCGATGTCTCTTATCGATGTTCTAACTCTCTATCCCTCTTCCTTCTTCTCTGTAAAAGATCAATAAAATACATATATTTAAAAAAAAAGAATAATAACTCCCTGTAGGATTGTTATGAAAATTTAATGAGTAGACTTGTGTGAAGTTCTTAGAGTGTGTCTGGCACATCACCAGAGCTCAGTTAGTGCTGTCTAGCTTCTGATTAGAGAGCCTCTTATGTTTTATACTAGAGGCCCGGTCATGAAAATTCATGAACTGGAGGGGGGTCCCTCAGCCCAGTCTGCCCTCTCTCACAGTCCAGGAACCCTCAGGGGCGGGAGGTGACCCAGTGATCAGGGGAAGGCAACGCCCCCATCACACCTCTGCTGCTGCCACTGCCAGCAGTGCAAGCCTCTGCCGGTCCTGGTAACCTAAACCTTGGGTTTGCCTGCACTTTGGGCCAGCCCTGGGAGGCTGGGCCATCTGAGGCTTGCCTGTGTCTCAGGCCCACCCTAGCTAGTGCTGAGGCACCGCCATCTTGTGGCTGTGGAGTCTGCCATCTGAAGGCGTGGCAGTCAATTAGCATACCGTGGTACCTTGAGATACGAGTTTAATTCGTTCCGTAACCTTGAGGCGTGGGAAACTATGAGAGGCTCCAAGTTGCGGTAAACTGGTGGGTTGTGTGCAGTCGGCCGATCCTCGCGATTACTCCTATCTCAAATGTTGCTCGTATTTCAAAGCAAAAATCGCTCGCTTGATGGCTCGTATCTCAAAAATCTCGTATGTTAGGGCACTCGTATCTCTGGGTACCACTGTATTTCCTCCTTATTGGCTGTGGGCGCCTCCATCTTTGTGAGGACCTGACAGTCAATAGCATATCCCCTCTATTAGTCCTTTGTGATTACTAGTGTTTGAGAGATTTCTTGGGAATTTCAGCTGCGAAGAAGAATGGAAATGGTGACCATGTTTAACAGGTTGCATGTAGGCTTAAACTGGGAGGTGATTTCCATCCAGCAGGCCCAGAAAAGCTCATGGCTTGCCTCAGGTCACCCAGCTGGAAAAGCAGGATGTAGACCTATGTGGTCAGAATAAGAAATATACACGTCAGCCTTGTGTGCTGCCCAAGCTTGGCTGGCTTTGCTCCTGAGCCCAGACTGTTAGGGGTATCCAGTGATTTCTGTCCTGTGACACATGTGCTGCCCTGTGGGGCCCAGGTTTTGGTGGCTCTTCGCTCCTATGGGAGCATTTATTAAGCAGCAGTATAGATAGTCTCCCTCTCCCCAGGCAGTGTATAGTTGGGCAGGCAGTCAGCAAGTGGGTATAGCAGCTGTTTTTAACTCAATTGCTAGAGACCAAAGGGAAACGAGCTGGGAGAAGAGCCCTCAAGGTGTTAACATGGTGGTCTCTAAGTAGACAGAGTTAAGGAGAATTATTTTTATTGTCTTACTTTTTTACTTCTGTGTCCATTCACTCAGCACATGTTTATTGAGTGCTCAATGTGCACCACGCTCTGTTCTGGGCACTGAGGAGCTAGTGGTGAAGGCAGGCAGAGCCCTGCTCTTACAGAGGGCATGCAGGCACCAGAGAGAAATAAATGAACCGAGCATAAGCAGAAAAATGGCCAGTAGGGGCTCTGCTGACAAGTAAAACTGGCGATTTGATGGAGTGGCTGGTGGTTCCCAGGAGGTGATATGTAAACTGAGATCTGCATGACAAGAAAGAGCTAGTCGGTGAGCAGGCTGCCACCTCTAGGAAGGATGGCAGGCGGAAGCAAAGCAGGTGCTTCGAGTGAGGCAGGGACAGTTGGTATGCGGGTCTCTCTGAGGTGGCAGTAAGCGGAAAGGAGAGTGCAGCAGGTGGGTGGCACATGAATAGTTCGCCTTCAGGTCTCCTTCTCCAGGGCACCCCAGCGCCCACATGTAGGATGACTTGGCTTATCCTTTGACCTTTTGCTGAAGTGAGCCTGGCCTCTAGTCTCTGGGTTTGGCTCACTACCCTGTGCTGCTCATTGTGGGGTTGGGGACCAGGCCACCCTGTGAAGATTATGTACATTTCACTACCTGAGTCCGTGTAGTAACTCCCTCAGCTGCCCACCAAAATCTGTCCTGTTCCTCCACAGCTGCCATCGGGAGGGCCATGGCTTTGGTTTTACACTGTAAAGTGTGGAAGCACCTGCAGGGTTTCTTTGGGCAATGCCTTGCACTAGTTTTGAGAAAAGGGTTAGGTCACTGGTGTGCCTGAAACCAAGTCCATGGGGTCCTGGCAGAGGGGATCACGGCTCCCCGCTTCTCTTAGTGTCCTAAGTGGCTCTTCAGGAGAGGCTGACAGCTCCCCAGAGTGAAGCTGGGTCTGCGTCAAACAGAAACCATGGATGGTCTAAATGTTCCTCTGCAGCTCTGTAGTTTTTTCAAATGTCTCATGCTGGAAAGTTGTACTGATTACATTTCCATTGCAGGGCCTGCCCCAGGGGGCAGGGTGGGTATGTGAAGCCATCAGGTGCCCATTCCATAGTTCCCAGTCCTGGATGGCATCACCATCTATCATTAGTGGCCATTTCTAGTAGCTTAGCCTCAGAGTGTTAGAAATGGAGACTCTGGCCTGGGGGGTCACACACAAGCTGCCATTCTTGGAGGAGGAAAGGGTTCTAAGGGGTGCTTTTCATACTCCCACAGGTCTAAAGGAAGCCCTGCCCTTTGGTTCCCACGGAGCCAGCCACCTGGGCCAAGAGAAACATGCTGCTAGGCTTGGGCTAGAATTATCCCTGTGGCGGGGCTGGTGCTAAGCTTGGGCTCTTCGTGGCCCCTTGGAGATGACAGAGAACTGAATCATTTGTCAGAAAGGGGGTCTTGGGAATTAAGGATTTGGGGAGACCATCTGGTTTATCCCATGGTTTTAGAAGTAAAGAGCCTGGTCACTGGTGCATGGTCCAGCAGTCACATTGCTGGACTTGGGTCCCTGGTCCCTGTGTCCTGGTTCTGTGCACTCTACCATAACACATTGTTTGCTTTTGATCAGGGTTTAAGAATGCGGTCCATGATTTGTCATTTGCAAAGCTACTTTGAGGAATAGCAGAGAGATGGGATCATAAAAGAATTCTCTTTCCTTGTTACGTAGCACAGTCATCAGGATGTTTGATCCTTGACCCAGCAAGGGAGACATAGCCCGTCACACTCCCATTTTCTGGACTGGGGGACTGAGGCTAAGTAACTACATTACATTGCAAGAGTGGAGCTGAAATGGCAGAACTAGGTCTTCTGGCCCTGGTGCTTGCTTTATGGGACCTTTAAAAATGACTGCACTTCAACACCTGTGTAGGGTGCTCTTCTGGAAACTAAATGGCCGGACACGTTGGTAAAGAAAATTGGAATTCCTTATGTGTGTTTTCAGTCATGGATTTCTGCTTTTAGACAAATTAAGAGCAGGTAAAGTTATAGGAGATGTCTGAAATCTGTTTTGAACTGCCCTGTGCTTGTTCCTGTGCCTGCTGGGTCCTGGGAGGAGCTGCCCAGGTGGCTCTTTGTGAGAAGATCTGCCTTGTGTGAAGGGTAGCATTGTCCAGCATGGGGACAGAGTGCTTCCTATCTGGTCAGCCCCTCATAGTCCAGTCTCTGCATCTCTACCTGACCATAGGCTAATTGACACCCCCTCGTGGTTCTTCTGCCCCTGGAAGGGAGAGAGGAGAATGCATGGACAGTTTACCTGCTTTATTGTGTACAAGTCCAATCTAAAATATTGGCGTTTTCCTTGAAATTTTTTAAGCATGTACATGCAGTTTTTTAAAGCCTGCTTTTTGGATAGTGATATACAGTTTAATTCTCTACCCAACAGGAAATCATTGAAATTTGGTTGCCCCCATTTAATTAGTGAAGAGGACATTTCTTTCCTTTTTTTGGCTGAATCTTACTGTTTTTCTGGGGAGTGTAAATGATTTTCCCCCCTTAATTCTCTCGCCTGCATGAGTAGTAATTATAAGCTTTGTTATTGCTAGCTTGGCTGATGCCGAGTCATAATAGTTATTTCTCTGGA
The DNA here is from genome assembly GCA_011751065.1 of Lasiurus cinereus. Classification (NCBI taxonomy): domain Eukaryota; kingdom Metazoa; phylum Chordata; class Mammalia; order Chiroptera; family Vespertilionidae; genus Lasiurus; species Lasiurus cinereus. The sequence goes on from JAAGEH010000376.1 coordinate 2,530,443, forward strand.
AGCTGAAATGACCACTGTGGGGAAGAATGTGGCAACTGTCCATATTATCCTGACTAGACTGTTGTCTTTTGGAGAGTCGGCTCAGGCTGGTCATGTGAGCTGAGGTCTCAGTCAACCCTGACTGAGCTTCCTTGTGATGATCGTGATACCCTTTTCTCCTGTAGGAAGATGGAGATTTGTCCTCACTCGGGCTGCACGCACAGGAAAATGAAAGCCGCTAATTGAGGTTTGCAGAGTATTCTCAAACATATCTTCACGTTGATATGTGTCCTATAGTGGCATGTGGTCCACTCCTTGGTATGCCTATAAATCATGGGAGCTTGGTAAGAATGTTATGTTCCCTACATGCTATCCCCGGTTACTGTGTGTCTGGGGTTTTGAATAGTGTCCCCAGGAGATTCTAGTATGTATAGTCAGTGGACCCAGTGCTGTAGGAAGCAGGAAGGGAACCGTGTTCCCTCCCCACAGATCTCCCTGTCACCTGCCTTGAGGAAAATGAGGTGTATGCAAATTTATAAGAGGCTACCAGACAGATAGTTTGAACTGCTATCTGGGCTGAAGTTTCAGTTCAATACATTCAGCAATATTTATTGATTATGACTGGATTATTACAGTCAATATTGATTGACTTGTGACTGTTAGGTTTTGGAGGCAGAAAGAGATGATTATTGCTGTTCCCTCATCGCTGGTCTTGATTCTTGATCCCTAAAAAGCTACTGTCAAAATGTCAGCACAGGACCAGCCGTGTGCTCTGGCGCCACAGAAGCTCAGCAGCAGAGACACGTGGGCTCTGATCAGGCCCCATCCATGCTGCTCTGAGCCAGAAAAGCCTCTTTTTTTTCTCCTGTTATGGGCACTCTCGGTTCAGTAGGAATTTCCCCAGCCAGCTCTGGAAGCATATTTTTTTTATGGGATTCTTCTTGTCTCAAGGCTGGGGGCCTCACTCTAGCCTTGGAATTTTTTGTTTGTTTGTTTAGTTTTCTTCTGCTTGCTGATTTTTAGTCTGTTTTCAGGCTCCCGTCTTTTGAATTCTTGTATTTTCAAATATTCCAGAATTTTTCTTCCCTAGCTTGAACCTACAAATGTGGTGATTCAGCTGTTCCTTGATGGACATCATCATAAGCCTCAAACTCTCAAAAAGAGCTATGATTCTAGGCTGTGCCTGGGGGATGCCTGGGCCATGGGTAGGTGTGTCAGGAGAGCCTGCCTGTTCCCCTCACTTATGCAGAAGCCCACTGGAGGCTCTGGAAGGCAGTCAGTGCTCCTGTTGTGTTTGTTGTTTGGCTGTTGCCCACTTTTCTCCTCCCTGGGTGCTTTGTACAGAGCTCACGGTTGCAGGTGATAGAAACATATATTGCTGCTGGTTACAAATGGACTTGTACAGCTGAGAAGTCCAAGGAGAAGTTCAAAGGGTGGTCTGTCTTGCTCCTTCTGGCTGCTTGTTTGCTTCTGTGTCAGTTTCAGACTTAGGTAAAGCTTGGCCCTGTAGTGGCTTCCAGCAGCTCAGCCACCCTGCTGGCTTCCTAGTAGTTTCAGAGCCCATCCAGAGAGATAGGTCCACAGGACGTCCCATCTAGATTCTCAGTTGGCCTCTGTACTAGCCACTATGGCTGGGAGCTCGTGGTGCTCTGACTGATGGGGTCTCAGCGGGCCTGCTCCTGGCCACTTCCCCTCTGGAAGACCAAGGCAGTTTCCAAGACAAGGCAAATGGATGTTGCATAGGCAGAAAGAACAGATTCCATTTCTAGTAAAGATTCTTTGTCGTAAAGAACCTTCCCTTGTCCTGGGGACTAACTGTAGAAAAGTGAGTGTCTGTGAGTAGTGAATAGTCTGTGGCTTTTGAGATGGAGTCTCCAGAATTCCCAGGAGCTTTTTGGAAGACCCGGCAGAAGTGTGCAGGGCAGCTCCTGGCATCGCCGAGCGGTTCCTTCTTCGCTTTTGGTTAGATTTTATCAAGTCATTGTGGTTACCAGTAGTTATCTCGTGTATCAATCATTTTGCTGCCTCCACTCAAAAAAATCTAAAACTGTAACAATTGTGTAAACTCACTTGTTTCAATCACCACTATGGTAAAATCCTTCTAAGTAATCATATATATTAAAAGCCTAATTTGCAAATTGTCCCCTTGACAAGGGGAGGGGCCAGCCAGCCAACTGCCCACGGCCCTGCCCTGTCTGGCAGCCATGAAGGACCCTACCTGTGCACAAATTTTGTACACTGGGCCTCTATTATCAGACCTGATAATAGTGTTAATGTAAAAACATTCAAACCTGTGAAGAATTTTTGTGAGTTTATTTGAGCCAAACTGTCGACAATTGCTGAGAAATAATCTCAGTTGATTGGGAGAGTGCTCCGGAAAATAGCAGTTTTTCACCTTGTTTTATGCATTGCAATCAAAGGAAAAGATGTAAGTGGGTCATATGAAATCCACTGGTGACAGATTAGAGAGGCAGGAGAAAGCAAAGCAAAGATAGGATAAAAAGTAAGGTGATAGGCACATGCTTCCTTTACTTAGGTGGTACAGGATAGTTAATAGTTAACAATTAACAGGATAACAATGACAATGGATAGATTTATGGTCTCTGTTCTAGCATTCAGGTACATTTGGTTGTGCCCCAACAGAGATGGGCGGGAGTGAGTTACAAGTTACTCTGACATTTAATATGTATGTTATCTTAGATACAAAGAGACAATAGGCTCAGGTAAGGTAAAAATTGACCTTGACAAGGAAAATACCAGCCTAGGACATGACTACCCTCCATAACTGCTTTCAGTTGAAGTTTTAATTTCAGACATCCTTTGTGGTTACTTTAGGTCTTTAAGTTTGCAAGCCTGCCATGCAGGCCTTCCCCGAGCTTGTCAGGCCTTCCCCTTTCACGCACAATATAAATATTTCTAAAGGCATTTCTAGTTACTGATGTCCTAGTGGCATTTGTCCCTTCAATTGTCAGCATATAGTTTATGAAAATGAGTCCTGCCACTTTTTTTCTTTTAGTTTATATCTTACAAAGTTTATTTTCCCTTCTTGTTTTGACAGTGTCCCCACCACTACCCTTCCCATATATGTCTTGGAGATCCTAATAAATGGCTGCATGTTTGTAAACTTATCATATTTCCGCACCCTTGAGTGTACATTTACTAAAACAAGGGTAACTAAAACAAGTTAACCCTTGTTTTAGTTACTTTTGCATGTACATTAGTTCAGGCTCAGCAAGTTGGAGAAAACTGGCAAATTGAGAAGGCAAGTTGGAAACTGGAGGCATTCATTCAAAAGAGAGTGAGAACAAAACACAATTCAGATTCTGGAAATAAGGCTGTGTGTGTATTTGAGGATGGTGTGCGTTTGGGGCTGGCTTTTGGGAGGAGATACCTGGCAGATATTTTTGGGGAGAGGGAGGTGTTTACTTACTGCCCAATCTGATGTTGAGGGAGCAATGTTTTAAAAATGGAAAAACAGATCTGAATAGGACAAGTGCGACAGAGCCGCTTGTCCAGTCTTCATCCTGGAGGAGCCTAGGAGAGCTGAGCCAGGCTGGTGCTGGCCTACTCACATGTCACAGATTCTCTTACAGATGGAATTGGAAGGCTTTTTGTTGTGTGTGTGTTGTTGTTTTTCTAATTCTCACCTGAGGGTATTTTTAAATTGATTACTAGAGAGAGAGAGAGAGAGAGAGAGAGAGGGAGGAAGACATTGATGTGAGAGAGAAACATTAATTGGTTGCCTTCTCTATGTGTCCTGACTGGGAATTGAACATGCCACGTAGGCATGTGACCTGATCTGGAATCAGACCCACAAATTTTTTGGTGTACAGGATGACACTCTTATCAACTGAATCACCCCGCCAGGGTGGAATTGGAAGTTTTGATCTGCAAAAATTTGGGTGAAACGGGTAACCCATTTGGCCATGAAAATAGTTTCTTATATCCTATCAGGAATTTTTTTTTAATGTCTTTTTATTGATTTCAGAGAGGAAAGAAGAGGGAGAGAGAGATAAGAACATCAATGATGAGAATTATTGATCAGCTGCCTCCTGCACGCCCCCTAAGGGGGATCGAGCCCACAAGCCAGGCATGTGCCCTGACTAGGAATCGAATCATGACTTCCTGGTTCCTAGGTTAAATATAAACCACTGAGCAATGCCAGGCCTATCAGGAATTTCTTATCTCCAGATCTCAGCCTTCCCACCATTTGTTAGTCCTTAAAGTGGCACTTGTCTGTAGCTTGAGCTTGAAGAAAATGGCAGGCAGCCATTCGTATTACATAAACTTTGTGTGTGTGTGTGTGTGTGTGTGTGTGTGTGTGTGTGTGTATAAATTTTTTTAATATAACAAGCATTTTATTAGCTTTTTACTTCTTGAGGCCTATTTCAGAGACTGCTAACAGATGTCTCTGCAGGTGGAGCCTCTGAGGGCTGCCCTGCCTTGGTCTGCAGCCCATTTCTCTTCCCAGCCTGCATCTGTCAGCAGGAGCACCCTGACCCTTGCTCACAGGAACTGTGGCCTCTCCCTAGTCTTTCTGGGAGGACACCAGGTCCAGCTATTCTGGCCCACCCTCCAAGGTGGCAGGACTAGAGAAGGGAAGCAGAGCCCAGTGTACCACGTCTCCCTCAGGAAATTGTGTGTATTTTGTGTGTTTTTTCATTATATTGTCAACCATTTGGGGCCTTTTTACCAGGATGGTTTGCTATCATGCTTAACTGAAGCTGCTTTCATACAGGAGGAAGGTGATCCCAACTCTACCTGCTTCTCCTTGAGAAGTGGTACAGTCTAACCTGCTGCGTGCCAGATGGAATAACAAAGGAAGTGCCATGTTCCTGGCACATCGCACAGTACCTCCAAACATTACTGCTGATTTTGACAAGTGTACTTTAATCTGGGAGATGCTTATTAAAAATTAGAGTATTTTTTTCTTTTCGAGGCCCAACCCATCCCTGTCAGCACTGACTGTTGCTGTGAATGAAAACAATTAAAATCAAGTGTGCAGGTCACTGTGAGAGTTTCCATGCCTGGTCCTTTGACAGGCCTGAGCAGATTTGGGAGAGCCGCCAGGTAGTGGAGAGGCAGAAGATCCCTGCCTTCAGCTGGATCTCTGTTCTGTGGAGCAGAATGCTTGTCATATTGGAGAGGCTGCATTGGCCAGAGCAGATGTACTGATGTCACAAGGATGAAATTTTATGAGCTGTCTTTCTTATTTGTATGGCAGCATGTGAAGAGTGATCGCTGATTGCATATCCTATGGCTTTCCCCCACCAAATACCTTTTGTTGACTTATTCTTTCGATTGCCCATTGCCTGTCTGGGCTTTTGATAAAGGTGGGAGTCATGCATTGTTTGTCTGGCAGAAGCCTTGCAGTAGCTTGATAGAGAGTAAGGGCACGAGGAGGGGAGAAGGAAGGAGCACTAGCCTGGTGATGGCCTTAGTCAGCTCAGGCTTCAGGTTCGTTATCTGTAAAGGGGAAGAATAATTTTTATCCAGAAGGTTTTCATGAGCATTAAGTGAGACAACCTGGCCTAAGAGGCACAGCAGGCATAGGTTGGGGATGTGGCAGTGGCTGGTTGGGGACAGGGCAGTGGGTGGTTGGGGACGGGGCTTTGGTTGGTGGGCAGCTTTGTATACAGACTCAAGCTGTACTGCTCTGTCTTTGGTAATCCCTGGAGTTTCCTGGACTTTTCCTCACTTTATAAATGAGGAGGAATCTATGTCACTACTTCCTGTTTATCCCCTCAGGTCTCCTCAGCTTTGAAGGCCATATTGAGAGTAATTTCTGGCAAAAGTCCTTCCTGTGCTTGCCTTTGTGGCCCCAACAGCCAGCTAAGGTGGTGGTTCTGGCTTTGCATCTTCAAATCCCTTCTCTTCCATCCCTTGGCAGACAATGGCCTTCCTGAGGAAAGGGACATTGTTTTCAGTCTGTTTCATAAATTTATTCAACAGGGTTTATATGATGTCAAGCACAGTACTAGGTGCTGGGTATTCATCGATGAAAAGACTAATGGGTCACCAAACTTGTGGACCAGTGCCCATTGTCAGAGACACGGGTCTCACTCTAGCTCAGTAAATGTTTCTTTTCTGGAGAGGGAATGACATGTTTGTGGCATAGGGCTGGGTAAGCCAGTTAATGCATAACCCTGAACTTTAGTTTTCTCCTCTGGAAATGAGGAGGTTGGACTAGAACCAGATTATTTCTGAGCTGTATTGTACAGCTCGGGCCAGATGTTGGAGACTTGAAAATCCAGCTATGCTCTAGAAGAGTAGTTGGGAACCTTTATAAAAAGTCAAGAGAAAAGGGTTACTCATGGAGAAATCCCTGGTCAGTTTTAAGCATGTGGACCAAAGCCAAATGTTAAAGGTGCAGATAGGTATTTTGGGGTTAAGATATACTGAGATGAGAAACTTTCTTATTCCCAAAGATAATTTAAAACCAGTCAGAACAAACCTTCCCCAACATGGCTTCTGTAGTTGGCTTTTGCCATGCAATGAAAAGACAACCCATAGAAGAGCCGTTTCAACGGAAGCTTTTTGAAAATAGAAAATAGTCGTAATGTTTACTTCTTTTCTTCCAAAGGCTTAAACTTTAATTTAAATGTTATGCAATATTAACCTGTCATTCTGATCTTTTAGTTTTGGAAGAAAGATGGAATTTCTTTCATCCTAGGGAGGCTGGAGTATGTCCAGTTTTGTCCCTCCTCCTCTTCCCCCCATATGTCCCAATACCTGCTGTTCACAGAAGTGTCTGCACCAAAGCTGCCTGCTGTCTGGGGCGCTCATGCACAGTGAGTGTTTTTCTTTCTTTCTCTAGGTCATGGCTTCCAGCTTCTCAGAGCTGAGTCTCCAGCAGAGGAAAAAGAAATGACTGTTGCGGGCCTTGCTCCAGATCTGTTAGGAGACTGAACTTTCCAGGGTGCCAGCTTGCTCAGGACAGGAGAGTTTCTCTCTTTGAAGGGCTTTGCATTTGTTACAAAGAAAATAAAGATGACGACTTCATCAATCAGACGGCAAATGAAAAACATTGTGAACAATTACTCAGAAGCAGAAATAAAAGTGCGGGAAGCCACCTCCAATGACCCCTGGGGCCCGTCCAGCTCCCTGATGACCGAGATCGCGGACCTGACCTACAATGTGGTAGCCTTCTCGGAGATCATGAGCATGGTATGGAAGCGGCTCAATGACCACGGCAAGAACTGGCGGCACGTGTACAAGGCCCTAACGCTCCTGGACTACCTCATCAAGACGGGCTCTGAGCGGGTAGCCCAGCAGTGCCGAGAGAACATCTTTGCTATCCAGACCCTGAAGGACTTCCAGTACATTGACCGCGATGGCAAGGACCAGGGCATCAATGTGCGTGAGAAGTCAAAGCAGCTGGTGACCCTTCTCAAGGACGAGGAGCGACTGAAGGCTGAGAGGGTCCAAGCCCTCAAAACCAAAGAACGCATGGCCCAGGTTGCCACCGGTATGAGCAGCAACCAAATCACCTTTGGTCGCGGCTCCAGCCAGCCCAACCTCTCTACCACCTACTCGGAGCAGGAGTATGGCAAAGCTGGGGGATCACCAGCCTCCTATCATGGCTGTGAGTAGTGGAAATGTGCCTCACCCTTTGCCAGTAGCGCTGGGCAACAGGTGGGAGGTGCCCTTAGGCTGAGTGAGATGGTGCATCATTTCAGCTTCTGGCCGCCTAGACAACAGTATTTCTTCATCTGAATTGAATTATTGTTACAAAGGTGCTTTCGGCCTGTGACTGCTTTGGCTCCAGTGTCCCAAGAGCCTCTGCTTCTGAGTCTGCTTCTGTGCATCTAGGCAGGACTGCCTTCTGGAGAAGGGAAGGAGACAGGCCTCCTGTGTCCTCCTGGGGAGGACTGCAGTGAAGGGCTACCTGCCGCACACACAGTGGGGAGTTGACTGTATTTGGTAGCTGAGAGGAAACAGGTGCTTTTTCTGTATAATTTTGTTTCTTTAATCTTATATCGTTGTTCTTCTAATGATTGGGCTACAGGTCTCCTGACCGGCTCAGTGTACTTTCTGCTTTGGCATGACAGGGCACAAGATGGTATGTCTCTGTGTCACTGAAACGGAGAAAGCAAGGCCTCCTTTTCCCACCTGCAGACGAGAGTTCGTGGTGGTTTGTTGGCATGGCTGGGTCTGTGCTGGGGTGGCTTCTGTTTCCTCATTTTGCATGATCACCCTTGACCCAATGTTCAGAAGAGGTGGCAGGGATCAGAAGTGGAGTTCAGGCCTGATGGAAGCTGGCCTCTGTGAACAGCATGGCATCCTGGCTGCTCAGTGAAAGTGATCCCGGGAATCGCTCCTCGGCCTTCACGGTGCAGTGTAAAGACAGTGGCCCAGTGGCCTGTGGGGTGGCCTGCAGTGGGGGCTGCAAAAAATAAAAATATAGGCCCCCCATACTCTTCCTTTCTGGGATCAGTAACCACTTAGGTCAGCATAGCAAAAACCTTTTTTAAAGGAAGTTGTTTGTAGTTGACAAACCTGCCGGCCCTTGTTTAATCAGTGGTCTGCTAGCATTTCTTGCTTTTGCGGGTTTCAATTTGACATTGCACAGCAACCAGTAGCATTTTAAGACGCGTCAAATAAGAAATTTGCATAGTAACGTCAAACTCCCTGCCTCTAGAAATTGTAAATTATTGCCAAGCTGGGAGAGGTTAGCATTTTCTTGTCCCGTCAGTTCCTCACTTAGTTTGAATTCTGCTTAAGCAAAGGTTGTGACATTCATGTCAGCCTTCATCTTGGAAAAAAATATAACCTGCATCTCCAGAGTCCAGGCTAGGGTGGCCAGAAAATAAAGATTGCCCATTAAGAGTAAAGTTGTTTGTTTCTCTCAAGTTACCTCTCTATCCTCCAGAAAGGCCTCTTATAGGTTGAATTGGTCTCTAGGCCTCTTGGCTTCTTCTTGGGAAGTAGCTCTAGATGTGCTGTGTGGCCACCGAGAGCTGCTTCTTTCTCTACCTGTCCTTTGCAGTCGTTGTTCTCAAGAAGCCAGAGGCTACAAAGTGAGGGGCTGGAATAGTGCTCTTTCGCCAGTAGTTTGTAGGATGTGCCAGTGGCAGGGGAGGTCATGGAGGGTGCAGGTGGGTGCCTAGGCGGGGCCTCTCATCACAGGTCCTGCCAGCCTTACACTGGGCTGCCTGCTGCTGACATGTCCCAGCTCGAAGATTTCTGGTTCCCTCAGACCTTGAGCTTGAGCAGCATGTTAAGGGTCAGAATGTGGTGGGTCAGCAGGTTGTTCATTGCCTCTGAGAATGCCAGGCAGGCATTGGCCTCCGCTGGAACCTCTGCCACTCCCTCTCTCTCTAATGGCCTGTCTTTTTCTGTGTGTGTGTGTGTGTGTGTGTGTGTGTGTGTGTGTCCCTGTCCAACAGCACCCGAGACCTCGCTGTGCCCCCAGCACCACACGGGGGTCCCGCTGGGTCAGAGCGAGGAGCTGCAGCCGCTGAGCCAGCATCACCCCTTCCTGTCGCACCTGGGGCTGGCCTCCCACCCAAATGGTGACTGGTCCCAGTCCTGCCTCACTTGTGACCACGCAGGCCGAGGTGGGATGGCAGTTTGCTTTTTCCTTCCTAGAAATACTGGGCAGCTTGCTGGGGGGTACGTGTCATATCAGTACAGCCAACTCTCTTTCCCTGTGTCCTCTGGACCTCATGGTCCAGACTCCAGAAGACCCAGGGCCCTTTCCTCCTCTCCCCCAGGAGCTCAAGTCCTGTTCATGCTCCCCTCACACTGTCTCATGTCACTTGCCAGAGTTCTGCCCAAGGCTTAAGAGGGGAGCTGCTGTTTGGGTCAGGCACGGGGTGGCTGTCCATGCTCTCCTGTGTCCCCATCCCCTCAAAAACGTGGAGGGGCTTTCCTGTCTGCCAGACCCAGTGCAGTGGAGGACCCAACCTCTTGGCTTGTTGAGCTGGAAAGGTGTGGTTTTAAGTCTATTAATGTGGCAAACCCGAGGACCCTGAAGGATGGTCATTAAAAGCCATCGTCCTTGATGCAGTGATACGTACCTAGCTGAGGACAAAATGAGATTGTTTTTGCTTCTCAGTTAACTGCTGTTCTTCCTAAAATCCCCATTACAATGGTAAACAGAGAGTTAGCTGTACTGTCAATTCTAGGTCACAGTGTTTGAAGATACCTAATTCAATCGGTAATTAAAAATGGGGCTTCTCTTTTGACTAATTAATAATGTATCCTGGTCAGAGACTACAACTGTTGCAGGTTAAACCGAAAACAGATTTCACTGTTGCCTACAGGAAAATGCTCTCAATCTACCTACCTTTGGTCTCCAGTGGGACCCTGCCAGAGAGAAGAAAGCTTTATTAGAAGCGTGCCAACAAAGAACCTTTGTGAGATTCCCAGTAAGGTGTGGCCAGCTTGTATTCAGGCTGGAAACAAAGACTGTTTATTCCTGCTTCATTAATATTGCAGGGTTTTGGATGTGGGCATTTGTGTGATCACTGTATTTAGCTCTGGGACATTTTCCTTTGTGCCCCCATATTCCTCAAACAGTTTATAGAAGACTTTGTAAGGAGGGCCAGCTTTGCACAGTGTTCCCAAAGAGCTCCCAGTGTGTTGAACTACAGGTCTGCCTCCCACCAGACCTTCGGGGCTGCTCCCAGCAGGCCCCATGCTCCTAGAACTTCAGGATCTCCCATGTTGTGTTTGCCAGATTCTACCCTTTTAGTAATTGGCAGGGCCTATGGTGGGTCTCAGTGGTTAGATTTGTATTCACTGGCCTTCCAGCTCTTCTGTTGCAGGCTGCCTCTCCTGGGACCTGTCATTAAAGTCAAGTGACATGCCCCTTCCTCTTCCTCCCACTCTGCCAGTACCGGACACCCTGCTCCACCAGGCCCTCTGCCCCTCTGCCTCTTTGCCCTATAATTCTTTCCACATGGGAGTCTCTCCGCATATCTGGCAAGGTGCTCAGGGTGTAGTGCCCAGGTGGATTTCTCTTCTCCTTCACCTCTGGTAGGAATTAAGGATACAAATTAGTTGTTTTTTTTTGTTTTGTTTTTTGTTTGTTTGTTTTGTTTTTTGAGGATTTCTCCCACCCTAGGTGAGTTTTGTGTCATGTGTCATGTGTCATGCTTTACCATGTGTGCATCTCTCTCTATACTTCACATACTCCAGGATGGGGCTTTGGGGGCAGAGCCCTGTTCCATGATTCCTGTCTCTTCTTTTTCAGCACCTAGCAAAGTGTTGAGTGGAAGGTAAATGCTAACATATGCATTTTGGCAGACTTGCTTTGGACATACTTGCTCGGAACCCAGCATTGGAGAAGTCAGACTGATCCAGAATTTCATGGGTGGGCTCATGAAATGCAGGCTGGGATTCAGAGGGACATTTGTGAGAGACACACTTAGGACCCAGATCCCTTAGGGGAGGCCCAGTAGACACACGGTGCAGACTCAGGGCGGGAGCAGGGAAGGCAGTTGTGAGAAGACCCCTTTGTGTTCACATCCACAGTAATCATGGTGTTTGAGAAGCACTTCCTTTTCCTACCATACCCATGTACCCTCTCTGTGTGTCCTCGCTCCTCTCCTCCCGCAGACATCTGTAGGCCTCATCTCAGAAACCTCTCCAGTGCTATCCTTCATCTCTAGCTCCATGTCCTCAGTTCCCTGCCAACTTTCTGGTTGGCTTCTTTCCCATTCTTATTCACCCTCCCACTTTATTAAACATCAGGTTCTGATCTCTGGTCGCAGAAAGTTCCTCTGGATCCTAGGGGTCCCCAGAGGGCCCAGCTCAGAGCCTTTGGCATGGCAGACAATTCCCTCTCTGGTGATCCTTGGTTGCCCCCTCCCAGCTTGAGTCTGCTGAGATCTGCCTTGGGGCATCTCTCTGGGTGATGCCTGCCCGAGCTGCACTCTAGCTCCCATGTTTCCTTATTCACTCAGCAGATATGTATTCAGTTCTCCCTGTGTGTGAGACACTGTGCTAAGCACCAAGCAGGGGCCCTGCCACTACTAGTGGGAAGAGAGACAATAAACACAAGACATTATTCAGCATATTACTTGATGAGTGCTTTGTAAAACAGCAAACAAAACCCAAAACAGCCCAGCCTTGGCTAAAGAATAGGGAAGGTGGCCTGGAGTGTTAAGGAGGGGGTCAGAACAAGCCTCTTTGAGAAAGTGATACTGGAGCAAGCCTTGAAGGAAGAGAAGGAATGAGCTGTTGGAATCTGGAAAAGCACTCCAGGCAGATGGCAGGAGCTGCAGTGCAAAGGCCCTGAGGTAGGGGTCTGTTTGTGGAGCAGAAAGGGGAACAGGAAATGGCCAGTGTGGCTGGAGCTGGTGAGGGAGAGGGGTGGGTGAGGTCAGGGTGAAGGTACAGCAGAAGGAGTAAGTCCTGGAGAAGGGGTAAGTCCACTTCTCAAACTGACTCAGGTAGGGAGCAGTTCTTTCCATCCCTAATCCATCTCAGACTGGTCCTTTTGTATCAGTGTTTCATTTGTAGCAATGTCAGGTTGCTAAAAAAGTCTTAAGTTCTTTCTCTGCCTGTCCTTATGCTGTCCTGTGCCATATGCTAACTAGACTGGTGGTAGGCTTTGGGTCATTACAAACCCTTTGGCTTTTACTCAGTGAGCTAGGGAGACACGGGTGGGTTTGGAACCAAGGAGGGACTTGATCCGGTTTAGGGATGAGAAGGCTCAGGAGGACCCTCTGGCTATGTATGAAGCAAGGTGGGCCCAGGAAAGTCAGTCAGGAGACCACTGCGCTCATCTAGGTGGCAAACAACATGCCTAGATCTGATGGGGCTCTGGAGGTGTGGGTGTATCGTGAATGAGAGTGACTGGACCAGGTGAGAGGAGTTTGGGACAGCTCTGATGACTGTCATGCCCTGGCAAGAGGGTGCCTATGAGCAGAGCAGATGTGAGCAGAGGTGGGATTGTGTTCTGGACATGCTGATATGCCTAGCAGGCTTGCAGGTGGAGAAGAGGAGGAAGTCTGAGAAGTCTAGAGTGAAGGTGCCTGAGCATTCCAGGGTTGAAGGTATCTTCTGCACTCTGGCCTCCCCTGCACTCACATGGTTTCATTATTCCTAATGAACTGGCCTCCCTCCCCATCAAGACTGGCTCCTGGGCTCTCCTGTATCGGCTGTCTCACTTAGTCATGGGGAGTAGTTAGGACTGCTGTGTGGAGGTGAAGCTGTGGGGCCTTAAGCAGGTCTCTTGGGTTGTGAGGTTTGGGTTTGCTTAAGACAATCTAGACAGGGTAGCCAGACTATCTAGACAGGGTAGCCAGCTTTTATGGAGAGAACAGCCCACTCGTCCCCCTGCCCAGGGCTCTGTCCACCCTCCCACATTCTACAAAGCCACTCATGATATTCAGCAGGCTATGGGAAAATTTTAGATGTTCTTGGGGTGGCGGAAACTCATATCAAAGGCGCCACACAAGTTGGAAGAATTATCCCTGTGAGTCAAGCTGGAAGCCAGGAATGTAAAGATGGCTGCTGTCCTCTGACATGGATGTTCCAAGGTCCAGGGCTAGACCTCCCACTCACCTTCTCTCTGGGCCTAGGTTGGCATCCACAGAGGGAGGGCTAATGAAAGGAGAGAAGACTACTCGCTGCCTCAGCTCCCTTTGTAGGGCTCTGCATCAGTGTCTGAGCTAGGCCCCCATTTGCCTTACTGCAGTGTGACCCATGTGGCTGGTGTCTTGGGTTTCTGGGTGTCAGCATTCCCATTCTTAGGAAAGGAGAAAACAGAAGGAAGTGGGAGAGTAGAAATCCTCATTCCTCTCTGATTCCTTCAGGGTGAAGGAAATTCAACCTGAGATCCCAGAACCGAGTGGGCAGTGGTGTGTTTTGCAAAGGGTGGGTGCTACTACCTGTGGCCAGGTCTCACAAGCTGTCCTGATGAACCCGTGCTCGATTGATACCTTCAGCACTCTGGCCAGTGCAGAAAAGCCGTCCGTGGTGGGGTTCAGGTCTGCTCCCAGAAGATGTCAGTGCTCCCCTCAGGCCAGCCTTTCATTTGGGCCGGGAGCCCTGCACCCAGGGCAGGTCCCCTTGCACACTGTTGGCAGTGATTCACCATATTTATTTCATTTATTTGCCTTGCTTCACTCTAGAAAGCATTGCAGCTGGCAATGTCAGAGGATTAAATAGACACGAGAAAAAAAATTGGGCAAAAGGAAAATAAGGATAAGAAAATTGACAAGGCAAGGATCACACATAACTGCTGGAGATTTGGCTTTGAACTTCTCAGCCACCAGCAACAAAGAGGACAGTTTCTCTTTAGTTGCTGAACAAGAGTCCAGGATCCAGATGAGGTCCATGGAGGCCAAGTGCTCCCTGTGAGGGGGAGAGGCAGGGTGATTTGGTTCAGAGGATAGAGCATCGGCCTGTGGACTGAAGGGTCCTGGATTCAATTCTGGTCTAGGGCACATGCTGGGATTACAGGCTTGATCCCCAGTGGGGGATGTGCAGGAGACAGCTGATCAATGATTATCTCTCTTCATTGATGTTTCTATCTCTCTGTCCCTCCCCCTTCCTCTCTGAACTCAGTAAAAATATTAAAAAAAAATTTTTAAGTAGTTTTTTAATTGTTTTACAAACTGTTTGAATATACAGTGTACACCTATTGAAATGTCATGCTCATGTGGGGTCCATCATATATGATGCTTTTTTTCTTACTTTCATGGTTGTTAAAAGCAGGAATTCCTATTTCAATGATTACTTAATGGGAACCCAAATCCCAGGGAGCCCCAATTGTCAGAGAGTATGGTATAATATTGCAACACAACCATCAAAAGTGCTGATTAGAGCAGGGTTTCTTTTAATGTCTTTATTGATTTGAGAGAGGAAAAGAGGGACAGAGAGATAAAAGTATTGATTAGAGAGAAATATTGATTGCCTGCCTCCTGCATGCCCTCTATATGGGATCAGGCCCACAATCCGGGCATGTGCCCTGACTGGAATCAAACGGGTGATCTCATGATTCATGGGTAGATGCTCAACCACTGAGCCACACCCGCAGAACTATTTAGGACAGTTTTGATCATTATTAATTATGCTAGAGGCCCAGTGCCTGAAAATCCATCCACTGAAGAGGGAATCCCTCAGCCTGGTCTGCCCCCTCTCACAGTCCAGGAGCCCTCAGGAGCAGGAGAAGACCAGGCAATTAGGGGAAGGCGATGCCCCCATCACACCTCTGCTGCTGCCACTGCTGGCAGCGCAAGCCTCGGCCGGCCCTGGTTACCTGAGCCTCAGGCAGCCCTGGGTGGCCGGGCAGCCAACATCTGAAGCTTGCCTGTGCCTCAGGCCAGCCCTGGGCAGCTGGGGAGCTCAGGGGATTAGGGGACTCCGGGGGCAGGAAAAAGGGAGTTTAAGTCATGCTCTGTAACAACCCCACCGCTGGTACAATTTCTGATTCATGATTCAAGTCCCCAGCAGGCTTGAGGGGACTGAGTGCCGCCATTTTGTGGCTGTGGGCGCCGCCATCTTTGTGAGAGTGTGACAATCAATTAGCACATTCTCTCTTTATTAGATAGGATGATTGATGTTGACTTATGCCATAGAAAATTGAAGTTATGCCGAAACCAATTTGGCTCAGTGAATAGAGTGTTGGCCTGCGGACTGAAAGTTCCCAGGTTCGATTCCAGACAAGGGCATGTACCTTGGTTGCGGACACACCTCCAGTAGGGGGCGTGCAGGAAGCAGCTGATCGATGTCTCTCTCTCATCAATGTTTCTAACTCTCTATCCCTCTCCCTTCCTCTCTGTAAAAAAATCAATAAAATATTTTTTTAAATAAAAATTGAAGTTATGAATATAATATTTATTCCAATTTGTCTTTAAAGTGTCCTTTGTACTATAGGTAGGTAAACTATTTTTTAATAAATTGTCAAAAAGGGAAAAAGGGAGTTTAAGTCATGCTCTGTAACAGCCCCACCACTGGTACAATGTCTGATTCATGGTTGCGTAATGGCTGATTTCAAGTGGTCAGCTCTAAGGGGGCAGTTACAAAAGATATGTATAAAAGTGAGAGGGAAGGTCTAAAGATAGAGGGATAGGTCTAAAGCATAATATACTAATTAGACCGGAAGACCTTCTGGATGAAGCCGGGACTGTGAGTGACAAGCCCCTTGCATGAATTTCGTGCATTGGGCCTCTAATAATTATATAAAATCTCTGTACCAGGTTATTCTGTTGTCTTAGAGTACTTTTCACCGTCTGAAGTTAGCAGTTTTGATCATTATTAATTATACTAGAGGCCCGGATAGGTAGTATTTTCAGGCTTGTCGTGCAGAAATGCACTGTAGGAATGGGAGCCTTGTTTGTGCTGTGTACAGCCTGACCCTGGAGAGGTGTTCATCACACACTTACTGCATGAGCAATTGCTAAACAAACCTAATTTTGAGGGGAGGAGTGTGTTTTTATGTGATGTGCTCACCTCTGGCATGAGCATTCGTCTTTCAAACATTTACTTTATAGGTCCCCCCCACCCACCCCGGCAATATAGAAACATTATACATATCTGTGTAGTTTCTTGTTGCTTTAAAGTTGAGTTTAGCAGTAGTATGATTCATAGTTATAGTTGCTTAGTAATAAATGCTGTTCCTCATTTGCCAGCTTCCTTTTTTTCCCTAAGCCACTGGCTCTCAAGCTATCTGCCCAGAAGCTGTTTAATGTCCCGCCTGCCCTGAAGCCTGGGCCATAGGTCTAACCAATTGTGGGAACCTCTGTGATAGGCCCAAGAGGAGTAAAGCCATCACTAGGGAGGAAAGCCTCTAGCGAGTGCAGTGTGTGCGCCCCTGGGCTCCAGTGCCGATGCAGTGTGCAGCTTTGTTCTGTTGAAGTTTCTGCCTTCCTTTCCCCTCCACTGCTAATTAGTAGAGTGCCCTTTGAGACAATGAGCATCAGCAGGCAACACTCGGACCCTCAGCAGCTCGAAATGAATGTTGCCCATTGACTGAGGCTCCTAGTGCTGGCTGCTAGTGGGAGGCTCAGTCTCTCTGTCTGCAGATAACACCTTCAGATGAGATCCTGGAGGCTTTCTTCTTCATTGCTAATTGGTAGCGGTGGGAAGCACCTGGAATAAAAAACTCTGCCAGTTTTTCCATTATCTAAGGGATGCATGTTCATTTATGGTAGTATAGAAAATGGAAGATGTATTCCATAATCTTATTACACAAAGACAACTGTTCACATGTTAAAGTATTTCCTTCTGGACTTTTTATGTTGTTGTTAATCCTCACCCCAGGATATCTTTTCCATTGGTTTTTAGAGTGCAAGGCAGGGAGAGAGAGAATCATCAGTGTGAAAGAGACACATCAATTGGTTGCCTCCCGCATGCACCCTAACTGAAACCTGCAACTGAGGTACATGCCTTTGGCTGGGAATCGAACCCAGGACTCTTTGGTGTTCAGTCTGATGGTCTAACCACTGAAAACACTGTCCAGAACTGGACTTTTTTTTTTTTTAAGCTTTTTCTTTTTCAGGGTTGCTGTTACAGTGTAGATCAAGCATGTCAAGCTCAAAGGCTAACACAGGCCAAATAAGCAAGATTTAAGTGTATGTGGGCCACACACACAAAAAAAGCTTCCGTTTTCATAGAAACGTAGGTTTATTTCGATAGAGACATGCTGAATGCAAAGGGCTGAAATAAATGTCATCTTTAACATAATAGAACATTTTAATAAAAATTAATATTTTTTCTTGAACCTTAACTTATCAGACACTGAATAACTGCACAAATTAATAAGCGTTAACACAAATAAACCTATTTTTCTTGTTCTCCAAAAGCAAAATATTTTCTGTTGTGCGCACCAAATAAGCTAGTCCAAGACTAATGACGTGGCCATCAGCTGCTGAAATATTTGCTGCTGGTATTAGTGGAGGAAAATAGTGCGCCTGTGTGTAAGGTACATAAGGGAAATGAATGCAACATGATTATAGTAATTAGCGAACATGGTAGTTTGTTTTTAATAATTATGTATAACAGGATATTGTAAGAATTAAGTTACGAATTTTTATTAAAATGTTTCTTACATATCGTCATATTGACTGGGCCACAAATAGACTCATTGCAGGCCACATGCGGGCCACAAGTTTGACATGCTTGGTGTAGATGCAACTTTATCTCTGCTTTTTTGTCTCACAACGTTATAATAGACGCATTCTCTCATTTTTCCGTAATCCTATAAACATTTTAACAGCTGTACTCAGCATTCCACTGGGTGAAGCTTCCTAAGTCATCCTCACCTGGGGGCCAGGCACTCCCAGTCACAGCGGACAGCCCTGCCATTTTTAGTGCCAGGGTCCTGCTGCCTGGACTAGGAGCGTGGCTATCATCTGTGGGCAAAGCAACCAGGTTCTTAACTTGGGGAGGAATGGAAGTTCAGATCAAGACCCACATCCCCCAAAGCCAGTTATACTAACAAATCTGATCACAGGTCTGACAAGGGTGCCATGAGAACAAAACAAATGTAATGTTTTGTATTATGCAAATAATAAAACAACAGTATTGTACAAGTATCATTCATAGCCATGTGACGTTTTCAGAGCACATTTTTCAAAATGTTTGTTCATTTGCTCATTTTGTAGGTTCCTGTGTGCAGGGCTGGCACTGAGCAGTGGGGCTCAGTCGGCTGCTGAGGCCTGACCCTTGGTGAGCTTCCCGTTCAGCAGAGGCAGACATATTGATGTTGTGCCAAGTGTAGCACTGGAAGGGGGCTGGGCAGAAGGTTCAGAGCTCCTGTGACTATTGAGCAGCTCTAATCCTATACACCGTAGGACAGGCCACAGCGGACACTGCCCTGGCCCTTCAGCTCACTCCTTACCCCTGGATTCCCATGAGAAATAAGACAATTATGCAGTCTGATTTTCCCCCACTTTTCTGTGTGCATTTTCTAGGTTGCTTTACACTTCTTTTTAAAGGTTAAACCTTAGGTAGGTTACTAACTTCTACAAGTTTAAGTCTTTTAATCTGTAAAACCGGGTTAAGGCTAGTACTCCCTCTGGGTTATGGTGAAAATTACACGTGCTAATATGACACTACACACCATCTTGCACAGAGTGGGCTTATTATACACAGAGCAGTCATCGCCATTGTTCTGATCAGCATTGTGTTTAGGTTCTCATTGGTGTGAGTGGCGCTGTGGTAAATGTCTTCATGCAGAAAGTGTGCTTTTCTAACACAGGGTCTTAGACTGTGTTTTCAATGCAGAATTCCCAGCAGTGAGTTGAGATTAATGTATTGTCATTCTATCTCTTACAACATTGCAAACACTTCCCATATCTTGTGCCCATTCATAGGCCCCCAGCCGTAGATGGCATACTCAGACAAGGGCCCTTGAGCCCCCCTGTAATTCTTTTTAAGGTCATTATTAATTTAATGGAAATTGCTATCAAAACACTTATTTTAAAAGTGAGTTTTCTGTTTATAAGTATTACTCCAAGACAGAGATTTCCAACCTTTTTCATTGCATGGCACATAAACCAATTGCTAAAATTCTATGGAATACCAGAAAATATATTCTTTGCTGATATGACAAAAGAGGATGTATAATTTGTTGTTTGTTGTTAACCCACACCCAAGAATATTTTTTTCATTGATTTTAGAGTGGAAGGAGGGAGTTAGAGATAGATGTGAGAGAGAGACATCCATTGGTTACCACCCACCCCCACCCCCGACCTGGGCCAGGAATTAAACCTTCATCCCAGGTATGTACTCTTGACTGGGAATCAAATCCGAGACCTTTGGGTGCTCAGACTGACACTCTAACCACTGACCAACAACAGACAGGGGTAGTAGGTATATTTTTGATTCATTCACACCAGGGAACTATTGCTGTGTTGGTTGTTATCACTTTTTTCCTTGATAGTCTAAGGCAGTGGTTGGCAAATCGCGGTTCTTTGGCCCCTTGAGTGTGGTTCTCTCACAAAATACCACGGCCTTGGCGAGTCTATTTTGAAAAAGTAGCATTAGAAGAAGTTTAAGTTTAAAAAATTTGGCTCTCAAAAGAAATTTCAATCGTTGTAATGTTGATATTTGGCTCTGTTGACTAATGAGTTTGCTGACCACTGGTCTAAGGGAAAAAAGTCAGGTATTGCATGTTTGAAAAATTCTTGCTGCACACCTGTTGAAAATTGCTGTTGCTATAGGCATTTAATGTCTTTAGGTCTTGATTGAATTAAAAAATAGATAATTATGTCTTTGTTGAAATTCATGTCTTGTCCTGTGCCTCCTCACAAATTTGAGTGCCAGTGTTCAGAGCCCCCTACCTTCCCCACCTTCCTCCTCCACTCCCATCTGGAGAGCTATGGTGGTTCCCAGTTCCACCCAAAGAGCAGCTTTTACAGGGGGTAAAGTGACAGGAGCCATGGGCAAGCCCCCCTTCCACACCTCTCGGCCCCCTACACACACACACACAGGTTGGTGGTCTTGGTATGCAGTCCAAGGAGAGAGCTTAGCCTTGCTCTTTGTTTCAGATGGAGGTGGGCTGTGACTCCTGCAGACAAGTAAAAGGACTGCCTTTTATCCATGCGCTCCCCTCCCCCGCATGTCCCCTCCTTTGCACTCCCCCTCCCTCCATGGCTCTCGCTCTGCCTTCTTCCTCCCTGGGTTTCAGCTTCTGTGTCTGTAACCGGAGTTGGCAGCACCAAAATGGTAAGAGTATATGAGGTGTGACCTTGGAAGTCACAACCACTGTTTCATGGGGACTACACTTAGAAATAAATTGACACATGTTTGAACTCTGTTCTGTGCCTGGAACAAGGCTGCATGGCTCCTACCATCTTGGGGAGCTGGCTGTACCTCCAGCAAGTCCGTAGTGCAAAATGCATAAGTACCAGTGGTGAGGGGCAGGCAAAGCCCCTGGGGACCCACGGGGCAGATGCCCTCTGTGTGCTCACCGAGCACCAGCCTGCTCTTGATGCCCAGAGGTGGGTAAGGGCATCTGTGGCAAGTGAAGCCCGTAGGAGCCCCTGCCCTGTGGAGCATTCTGGTGGCACAATTAGGGAAGGCTTGCTAGATAGATGACAGCATTGGAGCTGACACATGAGGAAAATGGACAGTCCCAAGGCAGAAGAAGTTAGGGGACTCTCAGAACTGAATATAGGCTGCTATGTGACAGGTACCCTGGGGCAGCATGCACTCAGGGGCAGGGCAAGACCAGTAAAGAGACAGGAGTGGGGGTCCATTTCTTGCTTGGTGAGAATGCCTGTGTGCAGGGAGGTGGTAGGGCACTGAAATGTGCCCTGGGCAGGCTTTGACAGGTAGCTTCTCAGGAATGCTGGAATGAAGTGCAAATCCAATGGCTTTAGGTTGTCCACCCTTCTGGAACCGACACTGGTCTGCAACCAGGCTCCCTCAGAAACTGTAGTGGGGGCTCAATCCTGGCCTTTCCCAGCTCCTGGTGCCAGCTGGCCAGCCCTGGTGTCTTGGCTAGCAGTTGCAGCACTCTAGTCCCCATCCCGTCAGATGCGCTTCTTGTGCATCTGCGCCTGTGTCTCTTCTCTTGTAAGGACACCAGTCCTATTGGATCAGGGTCCACCCTGCTTCAGTGTGGCCTCATCTTACTGAATTACATCTACAACAACATTTCCAAATACTGGCTCCATGCTGAGATGCTGAGGTGAGGTCTTCAACATGTCATCTGGGGAGCCAGTGCTGAGGCCCTGGTCAGAAGAAAGCACTGCAGGTGCTGAGTCCACTCGCACAGCTGAGGTCAAGCTGCCCCTGTTGGCAGGGAAGCGGGGAGACTTGCTGCTGAAGGTCATCATGAGCCAGGCCTCTGACTGGATGGTCAGCAATGTCTCCAGGTATCAGAACCTCAATCAGAACCTGGCCCCTTTTCAGCTCCTGCAAAGCTGCATTCCTGGCTTGAGAGCCAATATTGCTCCTGGACTGGTCCTATTGCATCACTGCTCTGCATAGACCTTCCCAAAGCCTCCAGCGGCCTCTGGAATGACCAAGCTCTTCCATCTGACCCTTGGGGCACCTTCTGCCCATACCAGCCTCAGAGCCTTCCATCCCCTCAGCGAAACTCCCATCTGCTCTACATCTGGCCTCTGCTCCCCCCACCTCTGCTCTAATATCTCATGTCAAACATAGAACCCTCCTCTTCCTGGCACTCCCTCGACACTTAGGTGGGCATTTCCGTGCTGGAATGCACACTTGCTTGGGAGAGTGGATCCTTTGCCCAGGCTGAGCTTGCGTGGAAAGACTGTGGTCTCCGAGCCCCAAAGGTTGCTAGGAGTGAGTGTGAGACCTGGCTCTAAGACTTGACTTTGAGTTCTACCAGCTTCAAGAGTCATTTAACCTTTTTGGGTCCTGTGGGAAGGATTGCTAAATAAGAGAAAGATCTTTAGGGTCAGACTTTCTCTCTCTGGCTAGGTGATCTTGGGCAAGTTCCTCACCTCAATCCGTTAGCCATGGTCTATAAGTTAGGGGGTTTGGGAGCAGTATCCCCTCCTAAAACGAGGGTTCTTTGAGATACTAGTAAGTATTGTATGGGTGAGGCATTGGGCTAAGTTCTTGCTTGTCACATATTAACTCATTTAATCCTCACTGCCACCCTAGGAGGCAGACACTCTATTCTGCACATGAGAAAACTGAGGCACCGAGAATTACCTGCCTAGACCAAGGTCACGTATTGAGAAGTGGCAGAGCCCAGATCTGAGCCCAGGTGTTTGGACATGCCCTCCACATTGGGCTGCCTCTCAAGTTGAAAACACTCTGCCTGGGTCAGCCCGAGGTAAGACACACACACAAACACACACACACACACACACACACACACACACACGGCATTACACACACAAGGAATGGACGAGTTTCCCTGCGGGCACATGCAGAAAGGCGCACCCACACATCCACACATGGAGCATGCATGTTGAATTGAATCACAAGGAAATGTTAACAGTTGTTTCCTCTGGGAGAGGAGTGGCTTTCGCTTCCTTTGGTGCCAGGTGTTTAAGAAGTTCCACTCAGCAGCACTTCAGCATGCCTCCTAAAGGTGAGCCATTGCCACCTAACAAAGTCATCCAATACTGTATACACAGTTTTGCCAGCTGTCCTGAAAGTGTCTTCCAGCTGTTCGGTCTAACCCTAGACCAGTGGTCGGCAAATTCATTAGTCAACAGAGCCAAATATCAACAGTACAACGATTGAAATTTCTTTTGAGAGTCAAATTTTTTAAACTTAAACTTCTTCTAACGCCACTTCTTTAAAATAAACTCGCCCAGGCCGTGGTATTTTGTGGAAGAGCCACACTCAAGGAGCCAAAGAGCTGAGGTTTGCCAATCACTACCCTAGACCATCCAGGACCACATGCTGCATCTGCTTGTTCTGTCCCTTTAATTGCATTGCAGTGAATTCCCTTTTTCTCTTAACCTTACTATACAGGGGATCCAGCAGTTGCCTTGCAGCGTCCCTGGGTCGGGGTTGGTTCATGCGATGCCTTGTGCAGTGCTTGTCTCAGTTCTCATTCTACACATCTGTGAACTAGGAAACAGATCCAGGGTCTGGAGTGGAATCAAGTTAGAGGTGTTGCCAGGACCATCATGGGTGGTGGGATGATGTCATCTGACAGGCAGGGGTTGCCATAGCATCAGGTGCCTTCAGTTTGTCCCGCTGTTGTACAGTCAGACCTCCCTGCAGCCTCAGAGTAAGCTGGGTGATGGTACTTTGCTACACTTCTCATCTTTTGCCTCCTGGGCCTTCCCCCATAGATTTATACCTTTTTTCTCTTTCATTCTATCTGGGGCAATCTGAACTTACTTTCTCGTAATTTACCTCATTAAACTAAAAGTAGCCTTTCCTGCTCCTCCCTGTGAAGTGGTAGTGTGGGCCTGGAGCTTCTCCCAGGGGGAGCGGATGTAGAAGCCTCCTCTCAGGCCCAGCCGGGGGTGGGGTGTCCTCAGCACCAGGGGTACTGGTACAGGAAATGGCCTGTACAACTGCAGGAAGGTGCTGCCCGTGGGGCAAGACTGCGCAGGCACTTCGCTGCCGTTTAGTCATGAAAAAGGAACTTGACTGGGAACAGTCACTGGAGGCAGATGCTGGCCCTGGGCTCGGTATGGGCTCCCAACCCCTCCCTCAAAGGACCATAGCAGCAGAAAGAGCAGGTGGAGACCACAGCCTTTGTTCCCATGAAGGCCTGGGCCACCACAGCTACCCATTATGGTTTTACTAAGTGAGATAGGAGTGCCCAAAAGAGCTCTGGTCCCCGGTGTCTGTTGGTTATGGGGTGGGACAGAGAGCAGTGCTGGGCAAGGTACATCCTCCAGGGATAGCCTGCTGTGTCAGAGACACTGCTGACCCTTCCACAAACCCCACTGGTCTCCATTTCACAAAGAGGAAGGAGCCCAGAGAGGGCAGGCCGTGTGCAGGTGAATGGTGGTGACAGGATTCGAACCCTAGTCAGCTGAGGGGCACAGAACTATGAGTAATGTCAGCAGTGCTTGAGTCCAGTGAGGTCTCCTTGGGCCCCTGAGGCCTGGTGAAATGTCTTGTGTGCCTGTGTGTTCAGCTTCCACTGGGGACACATGAACTTGAGCCCCTAGGCCTGAAGGAGGCCCATATGCCTGAGAACTTTACCCGAGTCATACTGTCACCTCAAAGAGCCCCTAACAGTCAAGTCACGTCTTACTGTGTGTGTTCCCATCCATCAGTATGTGTGATTGTAGAAGCTGCAATCTTTCTAGAAAAATTGTAAAACCTAGTGATGAGAAGAACCAGCTTTCTATTTTTCTCTTACATTGACTGCTTTGCCTTCTTTCTTCAAAATGACCCCAACCTGACCAGCTGAAGTGTCTCTGTTAGGACATCTTCCAGTCTCTGTTTGGGAAGCCTGTTTGGGCACCAGGGCCTTCCCATAGCACAGTTCCGCAGTCCCTGGGAGGGGAGGAGTGAGGGCCGGAGGTCCCTGTCTCCTGCACTGGGGACCTCTAAGCCTATGTTTTCAGGGGAATGTTGGGCTTTTCCAGCTCTCAGGCCTACCTCTCCACTCAGGCTTTCCTAGGTAAGGCATCAGACTGGGAAGGACAAAAGTGAGGCCTGTTTTTATAACTCTCTGGCTTTGAGCTCAGAGTTATAGCAGCAGAACAAAGATGATGGTATACTCGCGCTCCTGCCGTGATTCATTAACTGTGATGGCAAGTGCTGTTTTCCTTCCATAGGCGCTGGCTGAGCAAGCACTTGGCTCACCCAAGAGTGGGCAGTTCTCGGGCCCTTGTTTTTCACCCTGATGCCTGTGAGTTGTGGACCTTCAGATCCTCAAAGTAGGCCCAGGGCCATACTCAGGTAGTTAGAAGGGTCCATTCAGGCCCATATCACAACCATGTCTGTGTTCACTGTCATGTGCGCGACACAGAGGCCCTTTGTGGGGCTGAGATGCTGTCACTAATGCAAAAACATCTCTGTTGGAATCCTCCTCACAGCTGAGGCCTCTGTGTGAACTCAGCTGATGCTCAGGGCTAGTGGCTATGAATTCTGCCACCTGTGGAACTGAGAGCTCGTGCTTCCATTCATAAAAGCCACAGCATTTAGGGGAATACCCTTTGTTTTTAATTTTCACATTGATGTGGGAAGCTATTTCCGTAGTGGCGGCTGTGCATCATAACAGCGTCATTCTGGGTAGATAAAGCTGGTGCATTTGCATTTGAAGCTAGCCTGGCCTCGCAGATGTGCTGAAAGGCACCGAGGACAGGGAGGCTCATTGCTCTTGGAGGTCACTGTTCTGAGCCTTAGCCCATTCATCCCGTGCTGAGTCGGGCCTGTAGCGCTGCTGCCAAGGCTGCTTTCCCTGCCAAGATGGGGCTGTGCTCTGAGCACTTTTTGGGATGTGAGGTGGGATGTGAAGTAGGATATGAGGTCTTCTTTTTTCACTCATCATTTCCATTTGGTAGTAAATGAAGGGTGTCAGATGCACTGTGTTGGTTTCAATTGAAGTGTTTTGTGAAGCAAGCTGGAAAGATCCTTTATCAGGAAAGAGGCTGGGAACGGGCAGTCTGAATGGTTGGTGGTCTGGACAGAAAAGCTGCATTTACTCCAATAGAGTCCCCCAGAACTGTCTCCCAGACACCTCCGGAACTGTCCTCCACAAGCGCCCCCGAAGCATCTGGCTCTGTTTCCACCATTTGGATGGAAACAGCTCTGCTTCCATAGCACAATAAAGCCCCGACACAAGTACTGGAATGGGCTAAGTGGTGTTTAAGAGAAAAATATGTACTTTTGTTTTGGTATGTTATTAAAAAATCAAATTATTAAGATGGACTTGACGACATTTGAATGCCATCTAGCTTTATTTTTAAAGAAATGCTTTGTAAAATATTGTGGTGATGCACTAGGTGGGGATTTGTCTTGATTTTATCTAAAAGAACATCTTTTTTTTATAAAGGCAGCATTTTTTGGATGTTTCTTTGGTTGAGATAATAAGTCATAGCAAACACCACTGAATTGTTCTGAACAAAAACTTGCCGAAGTATGTTTTATGTGTTTTTTTCTTAATTATGTGACAAAGCAATGCCACTTAGAGTCTCCTAGCCTGCACTATGCTAGCCTGTGCCCGGGGCAGCTCTGGCCTCACCTGGTTCTTCTGTGGATTCCTCCATGACCCCAGCTGTACCCAGCTCTCTTCTCCTATTTAATGCACTGTGGCCAGAAACCTCATCTGTCAGGAATCGTTCCCCACCTCTTACTTTCTCCCATAGGCAGGTCCTAAGTGCTGAGTTAAGATTAGAGGTTGAGGCAAAAGCAGGAATTCATTGAGTCCTGATGATTGGGTTTGTTAGAGTGGACACAAGGAAAGAAGGAGCAAACTAATACACAGTTAAAGCATTTTCAAGTAGTTACCATCAGCCATAAAGTTGAGTTCTCTACCTCTGTCCATCCATGTCCACACAGCATCTGTCCACTCTGGCTGTTTATTTGCCAGCTGCTCTGTTAAACTTGTTAGGAGATGTAATAGTGAGAAGGTTGGCCTGGGGCTTCCCCAAGTAGTGTGTCTTCTGGCATTTACCTACCAAAGTGCAGGATGCAGGCGATGCCATGAGAGAGGAGGTGCTGACCCAGCCCCAGGGGAAGGGCCACCCTGGAAGCCCTGGCACCAGGAAGCTGAGCTCCGAGACCTGAGGGAGAGTGGGGGGCACTGAGGAACTGCATGCACAGAGGTCTAAAGGGAGGACAGGTGCAGAACCGTCTATGATAGGGATTCCAATCCTCTCTCAGATGGGAGACCTCCCTTGGAGAATTTCAAAGAAGTATGGCACACACTTAGGCACATGCTCCCAAAGCTTTATATCTAATTTCTGGAGACACTGAGACTCCCTGATGTACAGACACCGTGAGAGCCTGAGAGCCCCAGCACGGTTTAGTTACAGGGAGGCTAGCCTTATTTAACGCTTCTTTCCTTGGGCTTTGTCACACCCAGCTAGAAGCTGTCTCACCCCTCTGTAAAAGCTGTCTTTCTAGGAGCTGTTTACAGGAGTTTAAAGGAGCATATGCTTGTTTTTTTCAAGCCGGTATACAGTTTCACTTAAAAAAAACACACACAAAAAAAACAAAGTTTTCATGGTTACTGCAGAAATGTTTAGCTGTCATTGTCATGACTCTTAAAGCCATGAGCTACAAAGGGAGATGTTCATGCTGGGGGTGTCTCAGTGGCGTTCTGGTGCATATATGCCCTGCATTTGTTTGATGCTCTTTGATCCAGCTTTTCAGGCGCTATCCTCTCCATCTTTTACAAAAGCCGAGTTCTACTCTGAAGCAGGACAGCTCTTGGGTGGATCCTTTGGGGCCTGAGGGCTGGGTGTGTGCCTGAATCATTATCTCTCAGTTGACGCCAAGTGGCAGTTGTGAAACCACATTTGACATTACTTGATTTAAACCTTGAAATGTTCACAAACTTTCAGTCCCCCAATTGCTGAGGTATTGCCAGACCTGTGGGTATGAGGTGGGAACGGGCTGTGATTTGCCTGGGTACCTACTGAGCATGAATCTGTGCTTTGCCTTTCCCACAGCCACTTCCCCTCGGGTGTCCTCCGAGCTGGAGCAGGCCCGGCCCCAGACTAGCGGAGAAGAGGAACTGCAGCTGCAGCTGGCGCTTGCCATGAGCAGAGAAGTAGCTGAGCAGGTTGTGTCCAGGCCCACTGTGTGCTGCCCTGTGCCGGGGGGGCGGGGGGGGGGGGGAAGGGACCCCAGGGAAGACAAACACCTGCCCTGTTCCCACGTTCTGCAAATGACTTGTGTTGCCACCTATGTGTTCTTTCACCTCCTCCCCCCAGTCAGAGAGGGGTCCTATGCAAAGTTACATTTAGGAAAGGTCTTCAGGGAAGGAAGGCTTTGCCAAGGGACAAACCAGTCAAAAGTGCTTCCCAGAAACCCTTTTGCCGACATGGCCACGCCTCACGGGCTCACTCTGCACAAGCTGAGTGTCCACGGCTTCCTTGATGCTGGTGTGTGGGCTCACCACCAGCTTAGCCCTGGGAAGTCCAGTGAGATGAACCAGCAGCATCTGAACACAGGAAAAATACTACAGACAGTTAGATGGAAGTACAGGTGCATCCTCTGGGCCCATTTTAGTTCATAGCATGCCTATGATTTGTTATATTTATAATAAAATGGATTTATTTACTAATATTTAATCATTATGTAAAAGCTGGCTGACCCAGTCTTTTGCATATGTTGGCTATAATGAATCATTTTTGTTAGAAAATATAGAAAGTAAATAGTCATTTCTGGAGGAATGCACAGCGGGAGGGGGACAATATGTGATTTTACTCTTGAATTCTTTTCTGGGTTGTCTGATTTTCTACTTTTATAAGCTGACCTATTGCTGCAATATTTGGAATTATAAAGCCATTTTCATTTTGATAAAAAACACTTGAGAATAAGTATTCCCTTTCCCCAATTTGTATTGCTTGTGCACCAGTCTCCCTGGGACACCACGGCGGGTGTGGGGGTGAGCAGGGAGTCACAGAAGAGTCACTATGTCCTGCAAGTTGTTTCCAAGTCCTCTTTTGAAATAGCACATGATACAATCTTGGTTTCCTGGTTCTGGCCCGGTTGCTTTGTTCTGTAGAGTGATGTCATTGCAGTTACCCCAGCTTCAAGTTCATTGTCCTCTCCAGGAAGAGCGCCTCCGGCGGGGTGATGATCTCAGACTGCAGATGGCCCTGGAAGAAAGCCGGAGAGACACTGTTAAAGTTCCAAAAAAGCAGGAGGTGAGTGCTTTGATAGAAGGTGAGTGTGGAGACTGCCCCGCAGTAGTTGCTGAAGGGCCCAACCCACCCACAATGCAGTGCACATGCCCACGGGCAGCTTCTCTTCATTCTGCAAGTAATCCTGAGGCCTGGAATGAGCAAGAGCGAGGTGAGGATGGAATTGAAATATGTTTTGGCCTCCTGAGACCACCCGAGAGAAAGGGGCATGGACAAGGGGACTAGTTGCCTAGGCTCCCATTTCCCATGCTAGTTTGTATGTACCTCAGTTCCCCTTGTGAAATAGCAGGTAGTAGAGCCCACCTCATGCAGTGATGATGGCCATTGGTTACGTAAGCTAAATGTCAGGTACTTTGGAACCTTTTCCTGGCACAGAGTCAGCCCTCATAGTGCTGATCTTCCTTGTTGTCATCATTTCTATGCCAGGCTTCCTGCTTCGTAACTCAAGGTGACCAGGACATGGCTCTGCTCCCAGCAAAATCATCATCCAGCCAGGATTCAGCCCTTCCAACCACAGGGCCAGGGACTCCAGTGGCCACCTATATCACAGTCCCAAAGTCATCCTTGGCAGCTAGGGAACAAGGCGGTGTGGTGTGTGTTCTGGAAGGAGGAAGAAGCCTGGGGTCATGTAGGAAAGCCCTAGGACTATCTGAAAATGGCCAGGTCATTAGACACATAGTAAATAGCTCAGTGTGCCTGTGGTAAATGCCGGGGTCAGAGGGACATGGGCAGGGCAGGATAAGGGGCTGCTCAATACCAAGGCTTCTTGCCCTTCAAAAGGAACTCGACTCTAGTAAGAAGCACGGGCAATATTTATGGCTGATAGGTGGATGTTTGCTGGACTGTTTTAAAGTAAAACTTGTCCCCTTCTCTTTTACTCAAAAGCTCAGCTCCTACCCACAGCAGACCACTCTGTTGGATTTAATGGATGCCCTCCCCAGCTCAGGCCCTGCTGCCCAGCAAGCTGAGCCCTGGGGCCCGTCAGCCTCAGCTAACCAGACCAACCCCTGGGGTGGGCCTGCAGCCCCAGCCAGCACTCCGAATCCCTGGCCAAATGGTAAAGATCCCCTTGTCTGTCTCCTGCATGCTTGTTGAATGGGTAAGGACAGCAGGGCAGAGCTGCTTACTCGCTCTCATCTGGCAGAGGTGGGGTGAGACTGGCCCCTGGTGGGGACTCAGGCTCCTGCTCTCCTCCTAAGGACTTTATTGCCCCACACTCTTTCATTGTGCTTTGAATGGTTTCTGCTTTGGTGGAGGGAAAGTAGCCTTCCTCTCTGTTTCCCACGTGCATTAGAAATGGCTTGTCCCACCACTGGGGCGCATCAGCTCTCTCAGCCTCAGAATTGCACCCAGCACCCAGGTTAACAAACTGTAATATACAACATGAAATGTGGAAATCAAGTTGCTATGATGTACTTACATGACTGCTAATGAAAAGGAGATACATTTGCTGTAATTGTTCTTACTAGTTAATACAATAGTAAATCAGTTTACTAGGCTACATGAACATTTTGAAATTCTGTTTAGTGCCAAATGTAATAGAACTTGTAAGAAGAGCTCTGGAACCAGAGTGTATCATGATTGGTTTAATGTGGGTGGAGATCTTGGGCACATAGTAAATATGTGGATCTCTGGGCACATGGCTTGACCAGCAGGCAATGGCTTCCCACCCCTAGTCATGTGCGGTGCCTCAACCTATGGTGGATGGTCTTCCTGTGCACGCATGGGCAACAAAAGCAGGTCTGCTGGAGGTCCCCACTCAGCACTGCCTGTGGGGAAAGCAGTGGTGTTGGCCACCCTAAATTATGGATAAGGACATTCTTCAGGAAAGACTGTCAGTCCTTTTCAGAACCATAACTGATCATTGAACAAATGGGCGATCTTCTCCGGAGGAAGGCAACTGAATTATGCTGAGTCAGCGGCTGATTCTGGGGCAGGGCTTGGGGGCCCGGTGGTGGGACGGAGACAGCTTTCCCTTCTACCCTGTTTCTGCTGTTTGTGTTACGTGGTTGGAAACAGTAGAATAAATACTTTGTAAATGAACAAATTTGCCCAGCCCTTCCTTTGGCTGGTGGACAGGGCGGTGTCCTGGAACTGAATGATTGAGCCAGGGATGTAACCCTCACGGGGAACTGGGGAGGCTCCTGTTGTGAGAAAGGACCATCTCTGGCAGTTGGGGTTCTCACACTGCAGGCAGCATAGACAGGCTGACCAGAGATGGGTACAGTGGGGAAAGGCAGCTGGTGCCCAGAGGCAGATGTTTGCTCTTCCAATTCACTTTTTTTTTATATATATATATATATATAAAATTGATTTTTTACAGAGGGGAAGGGAGAGGGATAGAGTTAGAAACATCGATCAGAGACATCAATCAGCCGCCTCCTGCACGCCCCTACTGGAGATGTGCCCGCAACCAAGGTACATGCCCTTGATCGGAATCGAACTTGAGACCCCGCAGTCCACAGGCCGACCTTCTATCCACTGAGCCAAACCGGTTTCGGCCCAATTCACTTTTAATCAAGGTAGAACTCATATAGCATAAGATTCACTATTTTAACCATTGAAAGTGGACAGTTCTGTGGTTCTTAGCCACTCATCAGCATTGATTGCAGGGCATTTCTGTCAGCCTGTCCCTTTCAGCAGTTTCTCCCTGGCACCCCTCCCCCAGCCATCTCTGGATTGGCCCCTTTTGGACATTTCATATGTGTAATGGAATCACACATGCGGCCCTTGTGACTAGTTTCTTTCACTTCAAGTGTTTTCAAAGTTCACCCACATACTAGCATGTATCCCTACTGCATTCTTTTTTATGGCTGAATAATGCTCCATTTTATAGGTAATACTACATTTTGCTTAGCCATTTAGCAGTAGATGGATATTTGGGTCACTCCACTTTGGAGTTGTCATGAATCTAATTTTTTTTTTTAATATATTTTATTGCTTTTTTTTTACAGAGAGGAAGGGAGAAGGATAGAGAGTTAGAAACATCGATGAGAGAGAGACATCGATCAGCTGCCTCATGCACGCCCCACACTGGAGATGTGCCCGCAACTAAGGTACATGCCCCTGACCGGAATCGAACCTGGGACCCTTCAGTCCGCAGGCCAACGCTTTATCCACTGAGCCAAACCGGTTTTGGCATGAATCTAATTTTTAAAAGAAATGATTGAAACCTGCATTTTTTGAAATATATTAATATTTAAATGTTGACAATATTTGGGGCTAATCAAAATATATTTGCAGATATCCACAGGTGGTTCATGGACTGCCATCTGTCTTTTTCTGCTTCCCAACCTAGGGCCCTCTCTTTGGTTCTGATACATTTGGCATTTTCCCAGGGACTTGGGAGAAAACAGGCCACTAAAGGCTAAAGAGGCTCTTCGTGTTGTGGGATCACACAGAAGGCTCTGTGCTCTGATCCTCGGAGTTCAAGTCGTCACATGGTCCTAGACTGCTGCGAGGCCTTCTGTGAGGCGGGTCCTGGGAGAGCCATCTCAGTTGCAGCACTGGCGGTGACTGGATGAAAATGCTCTCTGGTCTACTTCCTCTCTCTCTGGGCACTTAGGTTTTTTTTTTTTAATATTTTTTTTTATTAATTTTTTATACATATCTTCCCATTGCCCCCCCTCCCTCCCAGGCATACCCCAACCCCCCAGTGTCTATGTTCATTGGTTATGATTATATGCATAGATACAAATCCTTTGATTGATCTCTTATCTACCTCACCTAACTTTAATCTTCCTGCTGTAATTTCACAGTCTGTTTGAAGCTTTACTGTCTCTGTATCTATCCTTTTGTTCATCAGTTTATAATGATCTTTATTATCCCCCAATGAGTGCGATCATGTGATGCTTCTCCTTCATTGACTGGCTTATTTCGCTAAGCATAAGGCTCTCCAGTTCCAACCAGGTTGCTGCAAATGGTAAGAATTCCTTCTTTTTAATGGCAGCATAGAATTCCATTGTGTAGATGTACCACAGTTTTCTGATCCACTCATCTGCTGACGGGCACCTAGGCTGTTTCCAAATTGTGGCTATTGTAAATTGTGCTGCTATGAACATAGGGGTGCATAAATCCTTTCTGATTGGTGTTTGTAATTTCTTAGGATAAATTCCTAAGAGTGGTATTACAGGGTCAAATGGGAGATCCATTTTTAGTTTTTTGAGGAAACTCCATACTGTTCTCCACAGTGGCTGCACCAGTCTGCATTCCCACCAACAGTGCACAAGGGTTCCTTTTTCTCCGCATCCTCGCCAACACTTGTCGTTTGTTGATTTGTTGATGATTGCCATTCTGACAGTTGTAAGATGGTATCGCATTGTCGTTTTGATTTGCATCTCTCGGATGATTAATGACTTTGAACATGTTTTCATGTGTCTCTTGGCTTTCCTTCTGTCGTCTTTTGAAAAGGTTCTATTTAGGTCCATTGCCCATTTTTTTATTGGATCCTTCATCTTCCTTTTATTAAGTTGTATAAGTTGGTTGTAGATGGCACTTAGGTTTTGATGTGGTTGAATCATAGTGTAATACAACTGTGTGTATGTGTACGTATATAATATATGTGTATAAAGGGGGAGGGGGGGAGAGACAGAGAGAGAGAGAGAGAGATTGAGGTTTCCATTTGTACCACATGATGGGCATTTCCAGGCATGTGAACACCCTACACAACGTGGCTCCAGGGGACCTTGCTGGGCTAGACCCCGTTGGAGAAGGGATGGCTTTGCACTCTCAGTATTCCACACCCATGGTACTTCAGGAGAGTCTGATGCCAGCTACAAAGTTTTCCCGAGCATGGGAGCAGCCCCCTGACCTTCATCTTCCGAGACACAGCCCCAAGTGCCAAGTGGTGTCAGGTTCACGGATTAGTCTCTAGTAAAGTCTGCTGATGTGTGTTTTCAGGGCTGCCCCAATGCATCCTCATAAATTAGAAAGATTAGAGGGTCTTTTTCAGACATTCTTAGTTGTACCCTCTTGATAAAAGAAACACTGTTTTGAAAGACTCTGTTTGTAGCAAGTCTTGCCATTCTGATTTCTTTCCAAGTAGCGTGAGGCAGCTTGGTCTTGGGAGGGAATTCTAAGGACTGGGAGGAAGATATGAGCCTGCCAGGTCAGTGGGCACTTCCCTCACCGTCTGACACAAAGCAGCCAACCTGGCATGAGGCAGACACACACCTGTGACTCGGGCTCTGCTGGCTCCTGCTAGTGGCAGGTGGTGCTGCAAGCTTCTCAGTGGCATCCTTCGAGGGGGCTTAGCTCTTTCTGTGACTTCCTCCTGGTGCACATGAGTATTAATGTGCAAGGCTGCGGCCTTGGGACCGTGAAAGGGCTCTCAGAGAAGTAGGCTGAACGCTGCTTGATCTTTCCGCCCTTGGTTCATCCTCCTTTCTTTGCATTCATGGACTCCCCAGCATTTATTTTTCAGGTGTGTGGAGACCCAGGTCTCCTAAGTACATGGAGGGCAGAGCACACAGCCTCCTCACTGTGAATCCCTGTGCCTCCACGGGGAAGGCAGTGCTGTCAGCAAACCCTCAGGGGACCATGCCCCTCCTGCCCACTCTCTCAGCCTAGATTTTTGGAGGGTGGCGGAAGCATGGTCTGAGCCCAGGTTAGCTAAGGAACGTGTGGTGCCGCAGTGCACGGCCTCCTGTGCCTCCCGCAGGCACCTGGTGGAGCGGAGAGTCGGCGTCGGGTCCTGGATGCATTTAGGCTAAGCAGCTTATCCTCGGTCATCTGTCTGATGTGGTGTTAGCAGGGTTTGAACTGAACTCGTCTTCCATTTCCCATTCAAAGCTCTGCACTATGACTAGGTCTGTCCTGTGCGTGGCTTCCCCTCAGGCCCAGTGCATGGGCTGCAACATGGGGCAGCATGTAGGATGCTGGTTTTTCAAGTTCTTGACCATGCTGTTTCAGCAGATTCTAAAGGGGAGCAGAGCCCATGGAAACTAACTGGAGGTGTCAGAAAAGGCTCTTGATTCCAGGGCAGGTCGACTGGAGGGGCCTTGCCTGAGAGCCAGGATGATGGCTCTCGGCAGAGGCCTGTCTGGAGAGCGTTTACCCAGCTTCACGGATCAGAGTGTTGATATAGAGAGAGCCCTTCCAGAAAAGTTGCAATACTTCATAGTAACCCATAGTGACAGGAGTTTAGCAGTTTGGGGGGAAAGTAGTGTTCTCAGATTCTGGTGGCCCAAGAGTAGGCCCGGGAGTGAAGCAGACCTTTGCTTCTGGTGTCTTGCACATGCAGCTATGTGAGTCACTGTGGGCTTGCCTGTCTCAGGTCAGGAGGGCACGCCAGGCCCAGGGCTAGTGGGTAGTGAAGGAGAACTCCCAGGTTTGCCTGCTTGGGAATGGCCTGGGTTCCCTAAATGCCTGGTCCTTACTTTGTATTGTATCATGCTGTCTGCCTAGCAAACTCTTGTTTATTCTTAAAAACATGCTCAGATGTTCCAACTTCGACAGACGTGGTCAGCCCTTCCTCACCCTATCCCGTGACTCATCTGTGTCTTCTCTCAGAGGAAGGCCTGGGCCTGGGCCTGGTGAATTGTCTCCAATTTGTTGCTCAGACAGCATGAGGAGACTCCACGGATCATCTGAATGTGGGAGGCAAGACTCTATAGATGTCCCTCCATTCCGGCCTGTATGTCCAAGCTGGGCCATCAGACAGTGGGCCTCATTGTCTAAGGAGGGCGTGACCCAAAGCATGAATGCTCTAGGAGCTCAGTGGTTCTCCCGCATCCAGGCTTCCATTCCAGTCACCGGGGCAATTTCTAAAAATCCAAATGCCCAGGGCCCGCCCCAGAATCAGGGGGTGGTAAGGTAGGGTAGGGTGGGGAGGGGACAGCACTAGTATGTTACTAAAATCCCCCAGAAGAGTCCCCGGACAGCCCCAGATGAAAAGCTCTGGGCTGGTGCCCCACTTGCATGGTGAGTGAAGTCCCACTAAATCTACGGTATTGGAGTGCTTCCTGTGCAGACTGTCAGAGCTCAGGCTCAGCCCTTACCTGTATGTGTTCCCAGCATCTGAATCATACATTAATCTGGAACTCTAGAGGTGCCACTGACCTCAGTATTCAAAGCTGCCTCTCTGGAAGTGGTAGATAGACTGCAGCCATGAGGGTCTGTGGTTGCCTTCATTGGTTCCCACCAGTTCCCAGGAGTTATTGAGCTCCTTCTGTATGTCAGGCTCAGGGAAGCAGATGGGCAGAGCAGACCGGCCCTGCTCCAGGAACTCACACTGTAGCTGGGAAGACAGGCAGATTCTCACAGGAGCCAGGGCAGGGGATTCATAGTCCTGTGAGGGGCTTTGGTTTTGGTTTAGACAGGAAAGTAAGCGTACCCTGTGACAGATAGGATGACGTGGAGGCCTTTGCTTCTGGTGTGGTAGAAACTGTGCCTTCCCAGCAGTTCCCATGTGTGCACACATACATGCATTCATGCATGCACACACAACACACACACGTACACACAGGCATGTACACACAGATACACGTACATGGAGTGAGCTGGGATGCAGTCTGGTCTGGATGTTGTGCTGTAAGCAATTCAGCAGGACTCTGGTCCCCGCTCCCTCCAGCCTCAGAGCTTGAGTTCCTGCTGTCTTAGGTACCCGCTTCCTATCCCTAGTTCATAGGCTAAAGATGGGGAGGGTGTCTCTGTGGCTTCTGTACTCTTATAGGGTTTGCAATGAGGGTTGGGGCTGGGAGACTTTGCAGATAGACTGTAGTTGGTGAAAAGCCTCCCCTGCTGCCAGGGCAGGGTTAGGCACTCAAAGGGACTGGGAGTGGGGGACCAGGGGAACCATCCTGAGGAGAGTAGGAGAGCCCTTCAGGAGGGAATGGTGCTGGAGAGGACTGAAGAGTGCCTCCTGTTGGAGGGGAAGGAGGAAGGATGGCAGTTCTGTCTGTAAGGGGGTGCAGGCCACACAGCAGCGTCCCTCTGACTGAGCTTATTCAGTTCTTACTGCTGTGTGGAGTGAGGGGAGGTGGAGGAGGGTGTGTTGATTCCTCTGGCTGCCTCCAGACCGGGTCTTCCTGTGGACTATGTGCTGGATCTTCCCCATGTCATCGCAGGGTCTCTGAAGACACTTCCCAGCTCTGTGACTTGCAGTCCAGCTGTCCCTGATGCAGCTGCCACCACATCACTTCTTCCAGTCAGGATGGAGACCAAGACCTGTGAGGCTGTGATTCCAGCTGGGACCAGGTCCTGTGTCCTGATAGGCCCTTGGTGCGTCCAGCCGAGTGGCCTGGGGACAGTGGGCTCAGTCACAGAGCTTGTTCTGCAGAGGGACTGGGAAACAAGGAAGGGCTTCTGGAGGCTGTGGGTTTGGGGCAGTGGCAGGAGAAGCTCCAAGTTCATAAAGGAGTTGACAGGCCTGGAGTAAAGGACAGGCACGCGTGCCCAAGGGTTGGTGGGAATGAAGCTTGCAGATGTATTTCCAGCTTGCAAGCTGGGAAGTAGTGAGAGCAGTGCGCTCCTGCCCTCCCTCAACTGCTCTGGGGCAAACATAGTGATGGGGCTGTGTGGTAAGTATTTTAAAGGAAGCCGAGTGGAGAACCAGGGAAGAAGGGAAAGGTGGAGGGACTTGGGCCAGAGGCGGCAGCTGGTGAATGTGCCCTTTGGTGTGTTTGGGAACCTTAGGGAGGTCAATGTGGCTGAAAGCATGGAGGCAGAATGAAGATATCTAACACATCTGTGTGAGTTCCAGAAAAGTTAATATTTGAAAAGATCATGACAAGGGCTTTTTAAGGTGCTACTTCTCAGATCTGGAAAGCCTAGTGAATCAAGCAGGGAGTGGGCTGGGGGAACCAGAGAAAGACGACATCTTAAATGATCCCAAAGGAATGGCAGCCAGATGACTGCGACCTCCCAGCAACAACAGGGCCCTAGGAAAGCGGGCTGAGCTGAAGGAATGCTCTGTCACCTGGAATTCCATTCCAGCAACGTCTTCTTTCCTCCAAGAAGTCTATGTTCCGTGAAGGTTTCCTTCAACAGTGATGGCGATAGTAACCTTCCGAATAATAGAGTGAAGAGAGCCTGCTGCCAGCACTTCTGCCAAGGCAGAGGTGAGGGCTGTTTGTCATGTGCAGGACAGCAAGCAGGGAGAACAGGCCTTGAGGAGGGCAAGGAAACCTCAGAAATGGCAATCATGTGGAAGGACCTTTTTATTTTATTTATTTTTTAATTCCCACCGGAGGAAATGCTGAGGGAAAGAGAGAAATATCGGTCGGTTGCCTCCTGCACACCCCCTACTGGAGATCAAGCCCCAAACCTGGACATGTGCCCTGACTGGGAATCTTACCAACTAGCCAGATGTGGGAGAATAGTTTTAAAGACTGTAAGAAAACATAAGCAGCATTATTCCTGAGCCTGTGAACTTGAAGAATACACATTATTTTCAGTTACATCTTTGCCTAGGATATGAATACTAACAGATCACGGACTAGGCAAAGATGCTAGCTTCCACAAATTTCAGAAAATTGGGATTACATAGGATATATTTTCTGACCATAATACATTCTAGTTAAAATTCAGTAACAAAAAGATAACTAGAAAAACTCCATACACTTGATATTTTAAAATATTTCTAAATTCGAGTCAAAGAAGAAAATGAAAATCAGAAATATTTAGAACCAAATAATATAAATATTTTCATATCAGCATTTGTGAGACAACTGAAGCAATAGCTTAAGGTGTTTACATTCATCCAGAAGAAAGGCACAAGGTTAATAAGGTGCATTAGGGGTAGAAGAGTATCACTCCCACATCTGTAAGAGGAATGAAATAGGATAAGTACAGAAAAGAATTAGCGCACAAACTAATAATACCCATGAAGGCGGAAGTCGGTGATTGGAAAGAGTAGTAAAGTGGACAAACCTCTGAGTACTATTAACAGCAGAGGGAAGGCACAGGCAGTTTTGGGGAGGACACAACAGGAACTGCCAGGATTCGGAACAGAGTAGAGACTGTGTGATCAGCTCTGCCTTCAGTCTGAAAACTTAGACAAGGAGGGTGTTAGCCCTTCATACGCCATAAGCGTGTTTAGACGCAAACGGCGGACCTTCCCCACACGCCACTAAATTTAATTCTCAACTAAAAAATGCTAGAGAGAGAGTTATTTTTCTCCAAAC
This sequence comes from Lasiurus cinereus, assembly GCA_011751065.1. Taxonomy (NCBI): domain Eukaryota; kingdom Metazoa; phylum Chordata; class Mammalia; order Chiroptera; family Vespertilionidae; genus Lasiurus; species Lasiurus cinereus. The sequence continues at coordinate 2,569,729 of JAAGEH010000376.1, forward strand.
TATGTCTGAATTTAGGCACCAGCATCAAATCGTCATAGCTGCATCTATAGCTGCAAACCTCACATATCAACTCTGGTGGCCCAGTTCTAAAATCAGACTTGTTAGTGAAATCTCTGGGTTTGTAAAGAAAATTATGGTAACTTAAATTCATAAACATTCCAGCGATTCTGGAAGAAATGGGGATGGTTTTCTTTTTGGACATGTGGCATTTAACTAAAGACAGCACAGTTGTGTGAGGAAAACATAAATAGGGATAATCCTATAGTTATTAAAGAAGTGGAATCAGTGCCCTGGCCGTGTTTCTCAGTGGTTAGAGCGTCAACCCACACACCACAAGGTCATGGGTCCGATTCCTGGTCAAGGGCTTGTACTTGGGCAGCAGGTTCGTTACCAGCCCCATTCAAGGTGCCAGTGGGAGGCAATCAATAGATGTTTCTGTCTCAAAATCAATGGCAAAAATACCGTTAGGTAAGAATTAACAAAAAAGAAATTGAATCAGTTATTTTAAAATTCCCCTCACCACTCAAATCTACCCAAAGGGCTTTACTAGCAAGTTCTAAGAAACAATTCCACTTTTATACATAGTCCTTCAGAAGATAGGAAAATAGGGAATATTCCTACTCATTTGATGAGGCTAACATAACCTTAACACCACATCAGATAAAAGACATGTGAGACTAGACATGTCAGGCCAGTCCCACTTATAAATACAGATGCAAAAGTGATAAGAAACAGTAGCAAAACCAACATGAGAAAAATATAAAAATGATATAGCACATCATGAAAACTTGGTTTTCAAGGACCAGGTCATTAGAAAATGTATTAATATAGATGCACCATTTCAACAGACCCAAAGAGAAATATCATGTGATCATCTTAACAGAGTCAAGAACAGGTTGACAAAATTCATTGGCTAGCTCTGGCCATGTGGCTCAGAAGATTGTTGTCCTGTGCACCAAAAGGTCATTGGTTCGATTCCTGGTCCCTTCTTAGGGTGTGTATGGGAGGCAACCAGTTGATGTTTCTGTCTCTCCCTTCCTCTCACTCTAAAATCAACTTTAAAAATAAATAAGAATTATGTTTTTTTTTTTAATTCAGCCATTTATTGCAAAAATGTTAGCAAACTTGGAATGATGGGGAACTTGCATAAGGGCTTCTAAAAGGAAGAAAAACTATTGCAATTGGTACCTCTTTTTATTGTTGGTTTTTAGAGAGAGAGGAGGGGAGGGAGACATTTATCAGTTGCCTCCTGAACATGCCCTTACAGTAATTGACCCTGCGTGTGAGATGATGCTCCAACAAACTGAGCCACCAGCCAGGACCAGATGGTACCATTTATATATATATATATATTTTTTTTTTTTATTGATTTTTTACAGAGAGGGAGAGGGATAGAAAGTCAGAAACATCGATGAGAGAGATCGATCAGCTGCCTCCTGCACGCCCCCTGCTGGAGTTGTGCCCGCAACCAAGGTACATGCCCCCGACCGGAATCTAACCTGGGACCTTTCAGTCCGCAGGCCAACGCTCTATCCAGTGAGCCAAACCGGTCTCGGCCAGATGGTACCATTTAATAGTAAAATGGTGGAAGTTGATCCTGTGAGCAAGATAAGGCTACTATCTGCCTTCCAGCTTTATTTGGGACTGGAGGTCCCAGCCAATGCATTGAGACAAGAAAGCAAAAGAAAAAATAGAAGGATTAGAAAGACTAAACTGTTTTCATCTGTAAGTTACATGATCATGTACATGGAATATAAAAACATTTCTACACATGAGTTTACTAGAACTAAGATTTATTAGAGCCCTGGCCAGGTTGGTTCAGTTGGATAGAGTGTTGGCCTGTGGACAGAAGGGTCCCAGGTTTGATTTTGGTCAAGGGCGCATGCCTGGGTTGCGGGCTTGGTCCAATATTTAAGGGGCAGCCAGTCGATGATTTCCTCTCATCATTGATGTTTCTACCTCTCTTCCTCTCCCTTCCTCTCTGAAGTCAATGAAAATATATTTTTTTAAAGTTATTAGAATTATAGAAATAAGGATGAGTTTTAGTGTTAGAATTAAGAGTAACAAGATTTCGGGATAAAACATCAGAATACAAAATTAAATCATTTTCTGCATAACAAAAAATAAATAAGAAAATGAAAATTTAAAAATATACTAGTCCCTAGGAATAAATTTTACAAGAGTTGTATAAATCCCTCGTGGAAATAAAGGATAAAAATTTTAAAAGATTACATTTTACTGAAAGATATTAAAAAAGATTTAAGTAAATGGGAGATGTTGTGTGATTTTTGTTTGGAAGACTTGCTATTAGTAGCAGTTTTCCTCAAATTGATGTGAGATTCATTTCAAAATTTCAACCAGTTTTAATTTTTTTAACCTGGCAAGATGATTTGAAAATGAGTGTGAAAGAGTAAGGGACCAGAAATGACCAAGATACTCCTGGAGAACAGAGCCAGAGTTGGGATTTGCTATGTACCACATGTCAAGGTCTGTTATTACAATATCTGAGGATAATCCAGAAAATACAGCGATGGGACAGAAATGGTTCAGTGGAACAGTACAGGAATGAGCCCATGAAGATAGTAGCGAGTTCTCCTTCGGACAGAGGAGGCACTGTGCGAGTTTACCTTTCCCATAGGAAAGCAGACGTGAAACATGGAAGGAACTGGAAACCCTTCCAATGTTAGTACAGAAGAGCTTCAAGACACCAGTGTAGGGAGGAATTTTCGAATGTCAGGAAAAGCACAAAGCATAAACAAAAACACTGATGGTTCTGCTGCATTCCAGGGAAGAGTGCGTCTGCTCATCTGTTCACTCACCTTAAGGAGAAGGAAGGTGAGGGTATTTGCAACACAAGGAAGAGACGTGGTATTTAGGACATGTTGAGTCAGAGGAAAGGCGGCGCAAGGAAGGTGATGGTGGCTGGGATGGCCTTTCTAGGAGAGAAGTGGGGTGGCAGCTGGCATTGCCAGGTGATGGGGACTGCACACAGGCACCTGGAGTGGAACAAGGACAAAGCAGTGCAGTAGCCAGGCCAAACCAGTGTCTTCCACAGTCTGCTCAGTGTGGCCTTGACTAGAGTACAGACACACTTGGCCACACCTCACATAGATGACTCCCAAATAAAACACAGAGTCAACACAGCCTATCGCAAGAACTGTATCCTTGCTATTGAGGGTGAAAGGACCACTGGGAGAGGTACTTTCTGGTTTCTGAAAAGCAGCAGTGGTTTTTAAACATTCCTGTGATGCTCCACTGGAGAAAAGGAGATACATGTGTATGTGCGTGTACATGTGTATGTTCATGTGCCAAAATGTGTGTATATCTACACATACCTGAATGTGTATGTACACAGGTAGCTGCATGCACCTGAATATGTGTATGTGTGTACATATACATGTGTTCATATCTACATGTACCCAACTGTGTGCATGTGTGTGTACACATACCTGAATATGTGTGCACATGTACTTAATGGGTATGCACACACACATTTATATGTACCCAAATGTGTGTACACATGTATCTACACATATCCCAGTGTGTGTGTGCATGTGCCTGAATTTGTGTATATAGGTACACATGTACTCAAAATGGAGACTCATGCAATAGGATTGACCCTTACGTTAGATTGCGCAAGTGTTTTCTGTCCTGTCCTTCAAAACACGAGGTGGGTGGCCACTGACGGGCTATTAGTTTAACAGTATTTCCTTGCTGAGGCTGGGCCATGCACAGGTGTCCTTACCCTCCTTGTGCTGTTCTCAATGCGCAGTTTCCCTCCTTCAAAGGCAGAAACCACTCCAAGCAGGTGGGACGGGCACTATAGGCAGAGCCTGGTCCAAGGCCTGTGCGCTCCAGGGAGGTAGGCTTGCCTTCGCCAGGAGCCCTCTATGGCCCGGAGGGCAGCAGGTTCTTGGCTGTTCCTCTCTGGTCCCTTCCTGGGGATGTGCCAGTGGGCCTTGCAGGGTTCTCACAGCCCTGGCTTCAGCTCTGTCTGGCATTGCTGGTGTAGGATAGTGCCCTTTGGGTGTCTGCCTCTCCTGACACGGAGCACAGACCCTAGTGTGGCTCACATGACCCTCACACCCCAGCTGCCCAGAACTTTGTGAGAGCATCTCTGAGCCTTACCTGCCTTCTTACAGGTGCCAAGCTAGCTTCCTCTGTGGACCCGTGGGGAGTCCCCCCTGGAACCAGCACACACTCCAGCTCCACAAGCTCAGATTCCTGGGCGGCCCCACAGCAGCCGGCCCACGGTGCCGAGAGGGCAGCGGATGCCTGGGCAGCAGCCTCTGCTGCCAAGCCTGTGGCTGCCTCTGGTGAGCTACCCTCCTTTCTCCTGGGTCCCGGGAGCCCCTTAGGCCCTGCCACTCTCCCCCTCCTGCCTCCTTGGCATGGGGCCTCTCAATTTGCCTTTACCTGCTACCCTACTCCCACAGCCTCTGTCCCCGTCCCCCAGCCACACACCCACTCTGTGGTGCCCTCACAGGCCTCTGGCACCACACCTCCTCCAGAAGGAGCCTCCAGGCCCTGGCAGGCTACCCTCCTGACACTCCAGGCACTTCCTGCAGGCTGTGCCCTAGCTCGACTGTGTCTTCACCACCATCAGCCCCTCCTTCAGTTTCAGGGGGATAGTGGGAGCGTGGGCAGGCGAACACCCCACTCTGTGCACCAGGAGGCCAAGTTCAGTTCCAGACTACCAGTGACCCTGAACTGAGCAGCCACCTTGCTCTCAGTATCTCCCCAGAAGGGAGATGGGTCATAGAGAGCCACAAGGTGTTCACAATCACTGGCCTTGTGTTCACTCAGGAGCTTTCGATCTCTTCAGTAATTTGAATGGGACAATTAAAGATGACTTTTCTGAATTTGACAACCTCCGAACTTCAAAAAACACAGGTATGTAAAGGTGGGGGTGGTGCCCATAAAGTTCTGCGCATTTGACCGGCCCATTTACTGCAGAAATAATAACCAACATTCAAAACCTAGCAACTTCACACATTTCCTTTGCGCTTTGATCTTGGGAGACCTTAGGAGCCAGAATTGTCTAATTACAAGAAATCACACATCACAGTGAACAGTCCTACGTTTTCTTTCTCCCTCTTCTTGTACTGGGCCCATGTTTCCTCTCTGGTTACCTCTCCCTAAGGCTCATGGCTCCCCTGGGCACCCTCCCCCCATCCCAGAGTGGGACCCCCACATTCAGGTTTAAGCCATGGTTTCCATTCACCTTCATCCTCCCAGCATCCCACTCCCCAAGGGTGCCAGCTCTTCCAGACTGCCCGCTTTGGGCATGCCTCATGCCAGTCCTAGGTCACCCGTCATAGCCCCCACCAGGGGACCCACCGTTAAGGCTGCAGGCCCAGCTCTTCCCTGGGTGCTCCTGGCTGGGAGGGGTCAGTGAGGTGCAGAGTGGGTCTGGAGGGAGCAGGAGGAGGAAGCCTGGATGCACTCTCTGTACACCTTGCAGTGGAGCTGGGTCCGCTGGCAGCCTCTCCATGGCAGGGCCATACCTTGTCACACAGCAACTTCTCTTCTTTCTCCTCCTTCTCAGCTTCTCCCTATTCTCTACCTCCTCTCTCCACCTCTCTGCCTCTCCCCTGCTGCAGCCATAGGCCTGGCTGGCCTGGTCTAAGGTACGAGCAGCCTGGCCCCTCAACTCGGGTCAGAGGCAACATAGAATGTGCCGCTTCGTGGGGTCTTTCTTTTGCTGCATTCAGAAAGGGATGCGTCTTTGGTGCAGTCCAGAGTGCAACCTAACTGTCCTTCCGGCCACGCTCCATGAGGCAGTCAGCTGGTGAGGGGGCCTCCGTGGAATTGTAGAGCTGTCCCAGGCGTGTTCCTGTCAGAGGAAGAAAATTTGGAAAAGCTTATGGGAAGAAAATGAAAATCATCTCTGATTCTTCCTGCCCTCAGCCACTGTTTCCTTCCAATATGCCTTGAGCTCTTAAATATAGTTCGGCTCACACTGTCAGAGTGGAACCCCGCCTCCCACCCCCCTTTTATGGAGTAGCAGATTCAGAACAAGTTCTCAAACATTAAGTCCTTAAGAAAAGATTTCTCGCCAAGACTGGTTTGGCTCAGTGGATAGAGCGTCAGCCCGTGGACTGAAAGGTCCCAGATTCCAGTCAAGGTCATATACCTTGGTTGTGGGCACATCCCCAGTAGGGGGTGTGCAGGAAGCAGCTGATAGATGTTTCTTTCTCATCAATATTTCTAGCTCTCTGTCCCTCTCCCTTCCTCTCTATAAAAAAATCAATAAAATATATATTTAAAAAAAGATTTCTCATCTAGGTGTACCTCGGTCCCGCTCAGCAGTAACATCTTTAATCTGCTTTGGGGAGGACACTAGGTTGATTGGTTCTGCAGAGGGAAATAATGCTGGGATGAGGAGAGCTCTGCCATGCCCACATGCATTACTTCCTAACCGGCTTCCTGGAAATGGGCACCATGCGTGCGGAGAGAGTGCCCATTTCTCAGCGCCTCTGCACCACATCACCACCTTGCATCTTGGCTCAGCAACACATACCCACAGCCTGTCTCCGCACACTCTCTGTTGGCTGAATTTAAAAAAATAATTTGCTCTCTTCTAGCTATCAAGAAATTCATGCTCATTGTAAAAAAATTTACTAGTAGAAAATGAAAACATTACAAAAACAAATTGCCCTGCTTCGCTGCCAGCCCAGAATATCATTTTCCGGAGCTTGAAGGACTGAGCCGTCTAGACTGTTAGTCCCTCATTGGCTGCATGCAGTCGCTCTCTCCTCACCTGGGCTGTGTCCCTGCACGTGGGCTGGTGACCGGGAGGCAGGCTCTAACCTGCCCTGTCTCCAGCTCGGAGCTGTTGGAAACAACCCTGCAATGAGCATCTCAGGCACGACTATGTGCCTCAGGATGTCCTGGGCGGCTGCAGCGTGGGTGCAGGAGCCACAGGACCTCCCTTTGGCTCACCACTCTTATATCTGTCATTGTCTTGTAGCTGAGGCGGTGGCCTCTCTGCCATCCCAAAAAAGTGGAACTACAAGCCCCGACCCCTTTGAGCCTCAACCCCTGACCGTGACCGAGAGCAAGCCCAGCAGCGCCCGGAAAACCCCAGAGTCCTTCCTGGGCCCAAATGCGGCCCTGGTGAACCTGGACTCCCTGGTGACTAGGCCAGCCCTGCCGGCCCAGTCCCTCAACCCTTTCCTGGCACCAGGTAAGCAGCTTCCCAAGGCTCGTGCAGTTGTGCAGCTGGCAGCTCCCAAGGAGGGGCTTGTGGGAGGCCTGTCCTTGAGGAGGAGTGAAACAGCCCCTCCTTTCTTCCAGTGGAGACCACTGAGCAGAAGCTGCCCCTGACCTATGCCCAGCCAGGGAGAGCCTCGAGCAGGTGCCCACCCAGTGGTGTTGGGGGTGGGAGTGCAGTTTGCGGCCCATGTCCTGTCAAGTGCAATGTTACTGGGCCCTTAACTGGGCCATCCTTAGGGACCCAGGTACCCTCACTTCACCCCTGCTGCTGGGTTCTGTCTTCCCTGGGGCTGGGAACTCCACCCTCCCACCCCTCCATTCATTCTTCCTGGGTGTGTGTGTTGGGGGGCGGGGAGGTGTCTGTTTAAAGACCTGCACTCCACCCTCCACCTCCCTGGACTACAAGGCAAACCCCTCCTTGCTTTAGTGCCCCCCTCCCCTCCTGAGTGCTCAGGTCCTCAGGAGGGGCGGGGCACCCCTCATGGGGACGCCCTGACCCACTCCTCCCATGGAAGTCACGTCTGTCCCTCAGCCCATCCCAGACAACGGTTCTGGGAGACTGCCCTCCCTCTCCACAGATTTCCCAGTGGGTCTTGGGTTCCCCGAGGGCAAGACCTTGGGTTCAGCCCTGACCTCTCCCATGGTGAAGGGATCTGAAGGCTGGACCACCCCCCTCTCAACGCTCCCCCCCCCCCGCTCCCCCGCTGGGAGCCTGCAGAGAAGGGCCCAGGACTTAAGGGCGGGGGTTGGGGGTTCTGGGCAGAAGTGGGGGTGTGAGGAGCCTTGGTCCTGCCACCCTGCATCCCCAGAGAGGTAACTCCAGGGCCCCTTGCTCCATAGAGTTAGATCAGAACCCAGTTTCCTGGGCAACATGAACTCGGTCCCTACCCTAGAAGGCCTCCTGCCACCGCTGCCCAGACTCCCCCTGGCATCTGTGGCATCAGCGTCTCCCAGGCTTTCAGGGAGGGGCTTATAGGGGTAAGAGGGAGGGGGGGCGAAGAGCTGCACTATCTGCAAACAGATCTGTCTCCAAGGCCCTGCTGGCCTCCAGGCTGTTTCCCATGTCTCACAGGGGGCTTGCGCTGCTGTCATTGGTGGGGTCCGGCTCTGACCCTTCTAAGCTGAGCCTCAGCAAGTCCCTGTCCTGTGCTGGAGTCTCGCTTTGATTATCTCTCACGGGTGATCTGCATAGCTGCCTCCTGGGGTGACTAGAGGGGGCGGGCTGATGCAGGGATGTCAAGGGTGCCCTCCCAAGCCTTCCTGCCCCAGTATGTGTGGGGAGCCTTTGTAAGTAGGAGCTGGGCTGCATTGGAGACTCACTGCCGGCAGCTCCTGCGCTTGGGGCAGAGTATCAATAGATGTTTTTACTAGAAGGGGAAGAGGCTTCTGATATGAGATAAATTCTGGAAATACTGGAGAGACAGAGCTGCATCAGTCTCTTGACTGCAGGACTTCTCAGAGCCTTTCGAGAAGGGCACAGCGTGGGGAATGCCACTCTCAAACCACGCACTGTGGCTCCCACCTCCCTCTTTCCTCTTCTCCCTCCCAGACACCCGTTGTCACAGGGCAGCACCAGTGGTTGACTGCTGAGGGAGTCCTGGCCAGCGCCGTGGAGGAACTGGGCCTCCAGCCTGGCACATTCCTGGCACTGCCTCATTTAGGCTTGTGACTTTGGACAAGTCACTTGGCCTCTCCAAGTTGACAGCCTTTGTCTCCTCATCCAAACAGTGGAGATTTGTCCCATAAACAGACGTGTCTCCATGTGCCAGCGGGGCTATCAGAGGCTCTGCGGCCCAGCAGGGACCAGGGTGCACTAGCCCCTGGCCTTGGGGACGGATGCAGCTCTGAACACCCACTGTCCCTCCTGTTCTCTCCCAGGTGCAGCTGCAGCTTCGGGCCCTGTCAACCCATTCCAGGTGAACCAGCCCCAGCCGCTGACGCTGAACCAGCTGCGGGGGAGCCCCGTGCTGGGGACCAACACGTCCTTTGGGCCTGGCCCAAGTGTGGAGCCCATGGCTGTGGCCTCCATGACTTCCACAGCCTCACACCCATCCCTAGGGGCCAGCAGTTCCTCCCTGGCACCATTGGGCCCTGCCACAATGAACATGGTGGGCAGCATGGGCATCACCCCAGCAACAGCTCAGGCTACTGGCACAACCAACCCTTTCCTTCTCTAGTGCCCAGGCCTGGGACAGCCCAGAGCAAATGCCCAAGCACCTGTGCCCAGGATGCCAGCAGAGACTCACTACGGAATGGTGTCAGGGCCAGGGGGTCGGTTCCAGTCTGCTTCCTGGTAGAAGGGTCATCTGTACAGCCCCGTCCTCAGGCATGAGCAGGCCGAGCGTGCTGAGCCTCAGATCAGGAGGGGCTCTGCACACCTTCTGGTGCCTGCTCGCCCTGACCCAGCCCTGGCACCCTCACCTCCTTCCAAGTGCATGGTCCTGGCTCCTGGGGGTCACTTGGCTCTGCAGGGCTTGGGTCAGGGGGCCGTTAGCCTCAGCCTGAGGGTCTCGGGGACACGGCCTCGCCCAGGACCTGGGACGGCCGCCTTGTCTTTGCCCTTCACCCCCAGCCCTGCCAGCCCAGGTGAGGTTGGAAGGAAGTGCTGGCTCCATCAGACACAGACCTTTAGGGGAAGTGATTGTGCATCTTTTTCTTTGACTCATGTGTGAGTTCAAAGTAAACACCACCAAGGGGCGACTTGCATTCAGGCCACTAGAGCGAGCTTTAAACTAACCTGAGCATAACCCTCCACACGGCTCTAGGCTTGTGTATGTTTGCACATGTTTTGTTTAGTACAGGTTCATATTTGAGTTTGCAGAATTATCTAACAGTCTTTTTTGGCTAATATTTTTATAACGTGGTTCTTATTTAACTGTCTAGTTTTAATAGAATTTACCAGGTCTGGCTGAATTAAGATATTGGCACATGTTATGTTAGTAGTTTAAATCTTTTATTTATGGTTTTAACTCTATAAGAAAATTTAAATAGGAAGAGACAAAAAATGCCTTATGGAAACTAAAGCAAATTCTTTATAGGAAAAAAAAAATGTGAGAGTTTGGTTACACTTAAAAGATGATGTTTATTTAAAAGAGAAAAAACAACAACAACACTACAACACCAACAAAAAAACTCTAGCCTCCAGTTGCCTTTTCCTTTAATTCCCTTTTTTGGTAATTTACCAAACTGATTAACTTTCAGCCTTTTTGGCTAGATGCTAAGAAAGAACTATTTTTCTTACTGATACACCAGCATCCAGAAAGTTAAAGAAAAAAGTCTACTGTCTGAATGTGACTCCCCAGTGTTTATCAGTTGATTCCTTTTTAACTGAGGGCAGCACAGTTAGCAGGACTTCCGCTCACGATGGGAACGTGAGATGGAAGAGACATCTTGGACCACTTGTCTGTGATCTCCTGTCTGATACTCGCTCAGGTAAAGATGGGGGGCGGGAGGTGTAGAGATGGCAGGTGGCTGGGGGCAGTGGCTCTATGGGGCTTGTGGCTGAGACGAGCAAGGGACCAGGGCTGGCCCTGACTCTGCTAACTCCAGACACACAGCACAGACTTAAAATCCATCTCTTATTTTGGAGAAGAAAAAAATCTTCACCCAGGATAGATGGTTAACAAATGTGCCCTTATATTACCTTCCTCTTCCCCTCCTGCGCCTATCACCCAGCCACCACTTATAAACAAGTATTAGGTCATAAACTAAGGACCAGAGAAGACTTGCCTTTCCTAGGGAAGGGGCATTCTCCCTCACATTCCACCGTGGGTGCCCTAGCCCTCACCCAGGGCAGTGAACCACCGGTGGGCCCTCTAAGCAGGGGGCCTCGGCCCTTACCTGCCTCTAGGAGGGATCGGCCCTGGGCCTGGAGAGACAGGCCACGCTGACTGCCCCTGGGCCCCTCGTGTTTCCTGCTTCCTACTCATCAGTGCTGCTCCCTGAGGCTCTTGGGACCTCAGGCTGGTCCAGGGGTGGGGAGAGGCAGTGGACTGGGGCAGGTGCTTCCCCAGGTTCGGCCTGGACACCTGCCCAGCACAGTCGGCCCCCAGGCACTTTGTCAGTTGCCTGCACTGATCATGCCACTGACAACGCGAGCTGCACACAGGCCCTCGCTTTCTCCTGAGGGCTCCGGGTGGGGTCCCCAAGCCGTTTTTTCAGCCACAGGGGCCGGTAGCTGGTTTTGAACTTGTGTCACTATTGATACTTATTTACTGTATAAATATAATTTATCATTTGTATCATGATGCGGTCTCTGGCTATGTCCTTTGCTCTCCCCATCTTTATCAATCCCCTGACACAGGATGGGTGAGCAGGCTGTGGAGCCAGGTCCTGCCTGGAGCCCAGGTTGGCCTGCAGTTGATAAGGCCACTGTTCCAATGGCTGCGGGCCCCTGATGTCCTGGCCAGTGAGGAACTGGAGGCGGCCTCAGGACACTGCCATGGTCTGCAGGCATGGAGGTGGAGGTGTGGCCTCGTCCTTCACCCTCACTGGGTCTTGAGGGTGCACTTCATTGGGTGCTTGCGGACTTGACTCTGTGCCATCAGAGCCGTCCCTTCAGAGGCCGCTGGCTTGGTGGCTGGTGCAGGGTGGGCCCTGTCCCCTTCCAGGATCCGAGATCAGAAGAGGAGGGAGTACAGCAATGGCAGTGACAGGCAGGGGGAGCAAAGGGGCGGGTGGGGAGGGCTCGGGGCAGGCTTGTGCTTCTCTTGGGAGGGCCTGGGCACTCGCCTCTGCTAGGGGCTGTCTGTCACCCACCTTTCTGTGCTGAAGCCCTGGCCTTGAACCCTCAGGGAGCAGGACTAAACGGCCCTGGGGTAGGTTTGCAGGGCCTGCAGTAGCTGGGATTCACTCAGGACAGGTGGGTGGCTGGGGTGCTCCTGGTGGGCAACTCTCTAAGCGGTGTCTGGGGACCTCAGCGGCTTCCATCTGTGACACTGCCCCTTCCACACACAGCAGAGTGGGGAGGGGAAGGCTCCTGGGGCCAGGCCTGCAGTACACGGCTTCCTCGTCCCCACGCCAGATCTGATCTCGGCTCCTGCCCCGGAGGAGGAAATGCAGGCTTCTTGTGCCCAGGGGACCGGAAATGGGTTTGGTTAGCGTGTGGCAGTCACATGGCCCTATAGCTTCACCAAGTACTTATTTCACTGTTTCCCACACATGAATCGTATCCCCTCCCATGGGAGCGGTCCTTGGGCCCCATCCAGTCAGTCACCTGTAGGGCTATGATAGAGTAAATGCTGGTTAAGTGGCCAAGTTTTGGGGTAATTTGTTAACAGCAGTTGGTAAAGAGAACTCACAAAAGCCCTACCTAGGCAGCCTGCTTTCTCTCCTGCTGCTCCCCCACGTTTCACCTCGGTGCCATGTGGAGCCAGGCACCAGTGCCCTGCTCAGCCTGGGACTTGCCCAAGCCAAGTGACCTACCCATCAGAAGTTTCATGAGGTCTTTATGGCCAAAGCATGCTTCAGGCTTAGCCCTTCCTGTATGAGTTCTAGGATTTTCCTTTTCCAATCTTTTGATAACAGTTTTGGATTCTCTTCATTTCTTGTCACTTCTGCTTGCAAACGCCACTTTGCTGAGCACACCCCTTTGCTGTGGTAGCTTTCAAGTGGCCCCCACACCTGCCTCCTGCAGCTGCCCTGCCCAAGCTGATGGCTCGGTAGACAGAGCCTGCCAGGCAAGCATGGCAGTCGCCAAGTCTGTCCTGCTGTCCAGGCCGTCTACATTCTTCCTGCCCGCCACCCTCCCGTCCAGCCAATACATATCAGCTGGTTTTGTTTTGGTTACAGCAGGAACTCAGATACCAATTTCCATATCCGAATAGAATAGGTTCCGCAGGAACCAATAAACCCAGGTTCTTGCTGGCTGAATGCCATGTTTCTCGCTTCCAAAATGCTCAGTGGGAATGTTCCTGGCAGCTCCCTCGAGATGTGCCATCTTTACCAGCTGGCCTCAAGTGCCGGGGGCAAGGAAGGGCATCATTCCAGAGATTTAAGTGGTCAGATTTCTACGTGGGGAACATCCTTTCCACCCAGTTGGTCCCATGGACCCACTTAGATGCAGGGCCTGGGAATGCAGACTCCTATCAGTTCAGGAGAAAAGGCAGCTTGTGACACAGCTTTGTCATGGGGCAGGATCAACAGCAATGGGTGGGCTCAGGGGCCATATGCCATGGCTATTCATGGTCAGGGGTGGGGAACCTTTTTTCTGCCAACGGCCATTTAGGTATTTATAACATCATTTATGAGCCATACAAAATTAATCAGCTTAAAAATTAGCCTGCTCTATTTAATTAACAAACCCTTATTGCCTTGGCAAGGCCAGACCACGTGATTTCTCAGGCCTTAAGACAGCCCCCAGGCCTCATGTCCCCACCTCTGGTGTAGCTGGTCACAGATTCCCACCCCACTCCCCACAACCACCCAAGTCCCCAACTGATACTCTGCTCCTGCCTGGACAAAGGCAGCAGGGCTCTCAGGTGAGGACAACGTTCTGCGCCTGCCGGGCACGGGCAGACATTGCCACAGCTCCGTGGGCAGTGCCCCTAAGTTGTATGCACTTCAAGGCATGGAAATGTCCCCTAAAAAGGAAAACATGGGAAAACAAACAGCAAGCTCTGGTTGGTGTGTGCAGGACGTGTCCATATCTGCAGCTGACTGACATGCACTAAGAAATGGGAAGGCTTGCCGGAGATTAAGCAGGGCAGAAGGAGCACACGGGGAAATGGGGATGGGAGACATGTAGGAGTGATGGTGCTCACGGTAAAGGTATTTCAACTTTTCTAGGTTTAAACATTTTAATAAAATGTTGAAAAGTAGAAAATCAAACAAAAGAGGGTGAACTGCTGTGTTAAAGGTGCTGGCAGGCAGGGGCGGAATGGGCACTGGGAGGGGGCAGAAGCGTGGAGCATGCGGAGGCCCAACGCATGTTGTTTGCATGGCTGTTCCATAACAGGGCGCATGCCTGCGAGGCCTCACACACCCCTGGCATCTCTGGTGCAAATGTTAGTTGGTGCCAGATGGGGGGAAGGCGAGGAGCTCTGGTTGCCCCATTTCCTCATAAGCATTTCATGTGAGGCCAAAGGATACTGAAGGTTTGAGAAGTGAAAAGGTGTGAATGAGCTTCCTCAGATGCGTGAGGGGCTAAGGAAATAAGGGGACTGCTTGGCAGCAATGTGAGGCAGGCCTGGCTCTGGACATGGTGTGGGCAGCCCTCATCTGGACACTCTCTGCCCAGGCCCTGGTTCTCAGCAGGTGACTCCGGGTTCCCCAGGATAAGGTTGGCCAGGCAAGAGTAGAGCCAGGGATAGGGTGGGGAATGAGGGTGGAGCAGGTGTGCACTGACCGGAGTGAACCTGCATGATCCACGGATGAGCAAGCTGAGGTCAACCCTGACTTATCCTGGAAGTTTGAAGAAGGTCCTGCTGCGAGGGACCTGCCCTGTTGGGGTACTGCAGGAGCTTCTAAAACATGCAGTACCTGGCAGGGCACTGCCTCTTCTCCCTTATGTGCCAAACAAAGGGACAGCAGCCAACACAACATAGCCGTCCGCTGTGAACTGATAAAAATTATACCTATTTTTTTTGTCAGATCAGCAAAATATGTATTTGTTGGTGGCCGTAGAATTTTAGTAATTAGTTTCTATGCCATGGGATGAAAAAGGTTGAAAATCACTTCTCAGAGACATACAGGTCTCCAAGACTGGCATGGGCATGGGAGAGCAGAGCCCCCAGCTCAGTAGGCCAGGCCTGTCTGCACTAAGCAGCACTGCATGGGAACTCCAGTAGAGTTGAGGCAGGGCTTTGCATTTTAAGGTCTTGCCAAGTCTGGCGTGCTTTCACGCTGTTACCACTTGGTATCAGAATGGACGAGTGCCCTGAGACGGCCTGCAGGCACACTCCCCGCTCCCCTCCCCCTCACCAAGGGCCTGGCAGTGCTGCCATCTGTCACTGCTGGTGCTGGCCGGCTGACACCGCCTGTCACCACAGCAACCTGTAGCCTGCATGTTAGTACAGCCCACACCAGACACCTGATTGCGTGTTATCGAGATGGTCCTACTTGTTTGTTGTTAATCCTCACCCGAAGATATTTGTCCATTGATTTTTAGGGAGTGGAAGGATGAGGGGGACAGAGAACATTGATGTGAGACACACATCAATTGGTTGCTTCTGCACGTGATCCCGGGATCCATCCTGCAACCGAGATACGTGCCCTTGACCTAAGCTGAACCTGGGACCATTCAATCCACAGACCCCCACTGTACCACGGAAGCACACTGGCTAGGGCAGATCTCCTGGCATCTTTGCCATAAATCCGCAGCCTTATTTGAAAGAGAGATTGGGGAGGGGAGGGGCGCTAATAACTGAATTCTAAATTGTGATACCAGGAGGAAGGAAAGGGCCATCTTGGTGCACAAAGGCATGGGCTGAGTGGTGGCCCGAGGACCTGGATGGAGTGGGGACTGGAGTGGGGACCACAGGAAAGGAACTGCCCCTGTGGAGGATGCTTGGATACACATTTTAGAGAGGATGCCGTCATTGGTCACGAGAAACAGGCTCTGACCATAAGTGACTATAGAGGACCAGATCAAATTCACTGCAAGGGTGAGGAAGATAAGCCGGTCAGTGGTGTTGCCATGACAGCTGGAGGAAGACAAGGCCATGCCCTTTGGTGGACATCAGGTGAGGTTGATGGCCTGGGGGTCAGGGAGCTGAGATAGGGAGGAGGAAGTGCTCAGAGGAAGCAAAGACACAAACCCCATTTCTAAGCTCCTGGTACCCCTGTGGAGCCTGAGGGCTGAGGGGCCACGGCTGCAATAGGGCCAGCGGTGGAAGGCACTGTCGCATCAGCAAGGATCAAATTGGGAGCCTGCTGATGGAGCTCCAGAGTGCTGGAGTGGGGGAGGGAGGGAGAGGGTCCCCTGTGCAGTTACACCTCTGGTGCCGAGAGTAGAGGCAGGGGCAGGACAGGCCTTCCCGTGGTCTTAGAATAAGTTATAACACAGCGAGGCCATAGAGCACTGGGGCCATGGTCTTCAGGGCTGAGGAGCCAGAAGCAGGCACTGTGGCTCCCCTGAAATCCTGGGGTGCAGGCTGGGCACGCCCATTCCATCCTATCCCACTTGAAACTGGGGGGTGGGAGGGACGCAGTCACTGCGGGCCCAGGGTCTGGGAGGGGCAGGGAGAAGGGAAGGGGGCAGATAAGAAGGCACTTGGGTGGTGGCAGGTGAGACGGTGGTGCCGTGGGAGAACTCGGCCCAGGATGTTGGGTGCCGCGTGCACCCTCCTCTTGCTATGAGACTGACCAGGGCTGCAGGGGCAAGTGGAGGGCAGGTGGGACCTCTCACCCACCTCCTTCTAACGGTATTCTCTTCGTTGCCAAGGAAGGCTGGTGACAAGTGCTTACTAGGGACAGCAGTGCAAGACAGGCAAGTCCCGCACCAGCTCAGGCCCGGCGAGTGCAGTGCTGAAGGGGCAAGGAGGCAGCCCAGGTCTGGGTTCTATGAAAAGCAACAATTTATTTTATGAAAATACCCGCTCCCTCAACTGCACTGGAGTCAGGCAGGTGGATCGGCAGTGGCTGCCTGGCGTTGTGGGGGCTGCTCAGTCTGCACGCTGCTTGGCCAGGCTCACCGGGCGGAGGGACTGCAGCTTCACTGGGGAAGACCCTGGGGCAGGCTGGGCCCCGAGACCCCCTGCATGTCCGAAGGCCCAGTGTCGTAGCCCAGCTTCCTCATGTCCTTGGTCACCACGTTGAAAAGGAGAGTGACAAAGCCCTGGGAGCGGACGCGGGTCACTGGGGACAGAGGAGAAGGTCAGCCCCCAGGCAGTCGGAGCAGGGCTGCTCTGGGCCTGTCTCTGAGCTGTCACCTGGCCCAGCCACGGTGTACCCTCGCCCCCTCGGAGAAGCTGTAGTGCTCACTGGCAAGTGGAAGGCCATTACTGGGCTGGGCAGAGTGGTAGCCCTGTGCTCTGACCAGGGTGTCTGGGAGACGCCCCGAAGCCCCTGCATCTCCGTGCTGGCAGGTCCCTGGCACCTCCCACTATTCCCAGGAGTTCACCTAGTCCCTCTCGGGCTCCATTCTATCTGCGGGGTCAGGGATGGGATTGGAGATCAAGCTTTACCTTCCCGACCTTCACCCTGAGCCACCACCTTGGGGTCCGTGTACTCAGGCCTCCGTCCCATGAACCAGCTGAGAAGACAGGAAGCCAGTTGAGCCGTGTGCCTGGGGCCCACAAACTAAAGTGGGCGCTCTCCTGGCTTCCGAAACCAGCAGCCTTCCCCCTCCCCCGCCCCAGACCAGGGGCAGGCCCTGGGCAAAAACTGCTCCCACCTCCCTCGGCCTGTCTTGAAAGTGAGGCCACCACAGGGGTTTTGAGTGGGCTTGTCTGGCCCCAACACCCACTGAGCCCACAACATCACTGCCTGACAGGGCTTCCAGAGTCTCCTGCCCTGGGGGGTCATAGGCCTCCCCTGTGGAAGGCACAAGGCACCATGGGAGCGAGGTTCCTGCATCCTGGAGAGACCTGTCCTCAGCCTCCTGGACAGCTGCTGGCCTGCAAGAGGTGGGTGGCTGCCAGCTCCACAGGCTGCATGGAGGCCTAATGAGGGGCGCATGGGCTCCCAGCACGCAGGAAGGGAACAGGGAGGGAGATGGAGCCAGGCTCCAGCTGGGACTGACAGGTGAGTACCGCTCTGTGCTGCAGGAGTGAGACTCTAACAACAGCCACCTCAGGCACAGGGCAACAGCCCCACGAGCCAGGCACAACCCATGTGAGAACGCAGAGCCAGCACCACTGCTTCTCGGAGGGTGGTGAGGGCACTGTGGGCTGGGCTGGGGCAGAGGCGCTGTGGAGGGCGAAAAGCAGGAAGGGCCAAGCTGGCTGGAGGACCAGGCAGGGGTCAGTTGAAGTGAGCCCTGACCGCAGATGTGCCGCCATGGTTTCTGAAGCTGTGCCTCAGGAAACCCTCCCTTGTTGCAGTGTGAAGATCAGGTTGGAGGTACTGTCACAGGCTGAATGATGGCCCCAAGATGCAGATCCTGGCCCCGGCCCTGGGAATGTGGCCTCGCCTGGAAGACAGGACCTTGTGCAGGTGGACGTGGGGGAGCCAAGCACAGGCACACTTTGGCCTCCCATAGGGCCTTCAATGCCACCAGAAAGGTCCTCGTGAGAGGCAGGGACTAGAGTGACGTGGCCACGAGCCAAGGCCACAGCCAGCAGCTGGAGAAGGGTGCCTTTCCCGGGCCTGGAATGGGTGAGCAGCCCACCGACACCTGCCAGCCCAGCAGTGCTGCCTGCACTTTTGGGTTTAGAACTGGAGGGGAAACTTGCAGTGTTAAGCCATCAAGGTCGCGGTAGTTTGTTTGTGCAGCCACGAGAGAGTGACACTGGGCAGAAGAGAATGCAAACAGTAGGCCAGGGAAGCTGAGGACGGAGAGCGGAGGCCACGAGAGAGCAAGATTGTTGGAGAACAGGTCGAGAGGGGACTGGCCACCCCAGCTCTCGGGCTTGAGCAAAAGGGGCTGCTGGAGCTGGGCCCTCGGAGGTCTGCCTTCATCCCTTAGACCTCTCCCACTCGGCCTCACCCAGGCCCGAGCTCCTACATTGAGGCATCGAGAGGCAAGAGCTTCGACTGTTCTGAGAGCCACCGGCCCCCTCAGAGCTGGGAGATGGGGTGCAGCAGTGTACCCTCAGGCAGGACGGCTGTGGCTCTCACAGCCCTTGACCTTCCTGTGTCTGCTGATTGGCACTGCCCTGCTTCCCCAGCGGCCCAGGGGATGGTGCTATCACGCCCCCACCCATCATAGGGCCTCCGAGGGACCTCTGGGGTAGGAGGCACCCAAACTCTCCCCTCCCTAGGCCTCAGAACTCACAAGGCCTGCTTGGTCCTGGCCCAATGCAGTCCCTACTGCCCCTCCACCCCAGTCTCCCCGGCTCAGCCCACAGGGGCAGGGCACTGGTCGTGCGCTGCTTCTTGTCCTGCTGGTGAACAGAGGGTCCGAACCTGCTGACCTGCTGGGGAGCAGGGGTGGTTTCTGTCCCCATCCACTGGCCAGTCAGCCAGGGCCTACCTAGTTCCCCACTCCCACTTGGAGGTAATGAGGGCCAAGGCCTGAGATTCAGCCTCCCTTGACATCCGCCTACAGCACTTCCTGCAGGCCTTGCTCCCCTGCCTCCTGCGTCCCTCCCCAGCACCTCCACCGTCCCCTTGCTCACCAGCTGCTCCTAATGGCTGAGTGCACAGTCTCCTAGGGCCTTGCACATGCTGTTCCTGTGCCTGGAACGTCCTTCCAGATCCACCCTCGCCAGCCCCTCCCCTCAGCCCAGGGCTTTACTCAGATGTCACCTCCAGAGCCCCAGGTGGAAGGCTTTTGGCAATCAGGTGGCTGGCTCTCACTGCAGTGGCCTCACATGCTACCACTTGAACGGCACGTCAGAGTGTTTTCCCAGCTGAGACTTTTAACAACACAGAGATGGACCCGCTTCCATGTGCCCCAAAGCTGGCAGCTGGGTGACCTGGCAAGGTCACCTGGCACAAGAGAGGACAGGAGGAGGCGTTGGGGCAACATGTAAAAAACTCACCTTGTGAACTTCTGCAACTTAGATGTAGATTCTGGGACAAACATGGGGATGGTCCTTTTGTGCCTGGAACAGATGTTTTGAGAGATGTGCTGAGGGACAGAAAAGCCATGCTGCTGCCGGAGCCTCCAGCGAGTGGCCAACAGCAGGCAGCCAGGACAGCCGGTGCAGCACACTGACGCGGTGTGTGTGGCATGATGCCAGCCTTGCAGAGCTGTACCTCATGAGCCTTTTGTTCTTTGAAGTGGTCAGAAGGATGCTAAGGTTACAAACCTCAAACCCGAGGTGCTAGCGCCCACATGCCCCTTAGAGAGCGCTATCCTCCAAATGCTCTGCCATCTTTAGGGCCCAGTGTGGTGCCCTTCCTCCTGGAAGCCCTGGCAAACCCTGGACCTCGGCCCCGCCCTGGTGCCTGCCCCAGGCCAGTCTCACCCTCAGAGCCCGGGGCCTTCTCTCTTGGCCTTCCCCAGACCCACTCCCATTCTCCAGGCCAGCTAACTCGGCCTGCTCTGTGCGCCAACCCACTGTCTACACCCTCCCAACAGTGCCTCACAGGGCTGCCCTCCACAGCCCAGCTCTGGAGGCTCTTAGGCCTGACATGTCTGTGCCCTCTGCTGCCAGGCACTGAGGGAGGGAGAGAGGAAGGGCTGAGTGCACTCTGACCCTAACTGCCCAGGATCCTCGAAGTGGGCGCAACCCCTCAGGATGTCCAGCACTCCCTCCATCCCATGGTGTTCAGGTGGCAGCATGAACCTTGCCCACTTAGGTCTCCTTCCAGATATGAGCTGCCCAGAACCCTAGGCAACAGCACATTCCTGGCCTAGAAGTAAAGTCTGTCCCAGAAAAAGCCCTGCTGATGCCAGTTCCTAAGCCAGAATGGTCCAGCGAGAGACGGGCTGTGCCAGAAGGCAGGAGAATAAGGGCCTACCTGCCAGGCGAGAAAGGCACATGCACTGCCCCGTAGCCTCGGACCACGTCGTTTCCAAACACATCTGGACCGTACACGCTGAGCACAATCTGTGGCCCTGGGAGGACAAGGCAAGTCAGCATGCGGGGACCGTGAGGGAGTTGCAGGCAGAGGGAAAGAGGGTGCTCAAGCTCGGGGCAGAGGCCTGGAGGCAGGTGCAGACCTGGGACCCCTGCAGCACCGATGGCTCCTGCAGCCCAGGTCCAGGTGCGGATGCGGGGAACCAGAACCTGCAAGGCAGGCCCCTTGCTTGGCCAATGCCAGAGTCAGAGCCAGGGTGCTTCTCTATGCCTGTCATTAAGACACCTGGAAGTGGCTCTGGAGTCCCTTAGGGAAGGGCCAGGAGGCTGGTTTCTGTTTGGGGGAGATGTCAGAGAGAAAGCAAAGGCCTTCCTGCACCTCCCTTTACATATTAGCAATTATGCCCAGGCCCATGGGGCTTACTATCAAAAGGTTGCTGGTTCGATTCCCAGTCAGGGCACCTGTCGGGGTTGTAGGTTTGGACCCTGGTAAGGAATGTGTAATATGCAGCTGAAGGATGTTCACTCTCACATCGATGTTTCTCTCTCCCTCTCTTCCTTTCTAAAAATCAATACAAAATATTAACAATTACACCTGTTTCCTATTTACATCAAGGCATCTTGTCATGGCCCCTGATGATGGCAGTGGGGGGCTGATGTGGCGGCCACCAGCACTAGTCGCAGGCAATTCCTGCCTCGGGTGCTACCGCCTCCTCAAGGTCTGGAACAGGGCCTGAGGCCCAGTGTCAGCAAGTATGAGGGAGACCTATGCCTTCCTGTCACTAGCCTTAAAGGTTACCACTACCCAGAACTTCATGAAACCACTCCTTTAAGGTTTCACTGCCAGAAAATGCATCCCAGGAGGTGGGTCCTTTGGTTCTGTCCCCTTTACTGAATTTTCTGGAAGTGAATCTTCGTATCCAGCTTCTTTAATGCAGCATATTTGTGAGACTCACTCTCACAGAAGTAGGCTGATCTTGTCCTGATTCTTGGCCACGCAAGCCTGTTCTTCTCCTGCCTTTTGCTATAGGATGGTCATTTCCAAATCACAGATTTGGAATGTGTGTGAAATCTGCATTCCCCTCACTCTCTTCTGACCAGAAACCTGCTGCCAAAAGCCAATTCCAGCATGTCAGCAGGGCTGAATCATCTGGAATGGCTGAAAGTCATTTCCCCAAACCTGAAAGGGATGCATAAATGATTGCTTTCTGCCAGACAGTTCAGGGCATCTTAATCTACATGTTGCCTCATGTTGGCCACACACCAGAACAGCCATAGGCAGTCTTCCATTCTGACAATGGACTCTGTATAAGAAACCCTACTCTTTGATGTGTATATCTATCTACTTCACCTTACGACAAATTGTGTCAATAAAATGCAAGGGGACCTGAGATGAGAACTTAGTTCCTTTAGCTAAGTCTTTTCTGACTCCCTATAATGCCTTTCAAAATTATGTTTCGTCTCTGGACTCTTAATTTATGCACAGTGCCTTCTCCAGATTGCTGAATCCTTCTAAATGCCAGATCAAGACCACCGGCATTAATTAGCACCCAAAATATGGACAATCTGGAGATGAAGTATTCGTCTGAGTAGATAAAACAGCACCAGTGATGGTGGTAAGATTAACTGTGGGTAAAGCCCATGTCAGCTTTGGAAGCCTGCAGATCTGTAAGTGCATGCGTGATACTTTTTGTTTAAGTCAGATTATTACAGGGAGGAATTTGATTAAAAGGAAAAATTATAAAGAAATTGGAATATTAAAAGGTATTTTTTAAAATCAGGCTGGAAAAAGAGTGCTGTGATCTTTAATGTGGTTTCTTGTTCAAATCACAAAATTCCAAATTTGTTTTGAGGATCAAAAATCTAATTTCTAAAAAGCCACCAGACCCTCCATTTCTGATCTCAAAAGCAGCTAGAGAGAGTGGAGCTATCAGCTCTGCTGCAAAAATATTCCCTAATGCTTCAAGAACTATAGAAGAATGCACTGGGAAAACCAAAATTTGGTGAAAATTACTATCAGTGCTAGTCATTACTTTGGAAAGCGAAATAGGAAAAAATTTAAAATGTGTCTTTATTAAGTATGCCTTTAATTGGGAAAAGAAACTCAGCAGAATCAAAGCAAGCAGGATATGGGGGAAGGGAGACACGTGGTGATCCTGTAATATGGATGCCCATTCCCCCAGTATGCAAATTTAAAGTCTCCTTCTCATCATTAGAAGTCTTACAAAATTTAGAAATGCATCTGGGATTTCTGTGCTCATAAAGAGAGAAGCTAGCTTAAAAACAAATACGAACATCATCTGATTTTGGATTTTAGAGTTTTGAGCTAAACTTGACTCTCTTTACAAATACTACAGAATTAAACCCCAAAGACTATTTTTTTCCTCAGAAAGATGGTGAATTTGACCTAGGAAAAAATATAGGCTAGGTTCTAAGCAACAAGATTGGTGTTTCCATAATAAAGAGTAGTTTTTAAAATGCTAATGAACCACGTTCAAAAGTTAACATTAAAGCTGCCAAGAAAATCAGTAAATTGTCTCCATTACAAAAGTTTGCCAAGTAAATTGCCTTAAAATAAGTATAATTGAATTTAAGTCTCATAAAAATTGTTGAAACATAGATAAATAATATATTAATTATAAAGACCCAAGTAACCCAGATAAAAACAGGCTATGCCCTTTGTTAATTAAGAAGTTAGGCCAAAGTTTCCAGCCATCTTTAAGGAAGGAATGTGACAATTTTGCATTTGAATACCTACAAGTTTGCTTCTCAGCTTCCCCCAGACGAAAAAATGTGGCCATTTTAAAAGTCAAGCAGCTAGGCCCTTGCCAGCCCAAAACAGTTTTTCCCGTTGCAGTGATCTCTTAAAGAAAAAATATGGCGTTTTTAAATTAGGCAGGTAAATCAAAGTTTCCCGCCTGCAGCAACTTCTAAAGACAAGCTTGCTTCCAGGCTTTCCATCCTTGGGGCTGGTCACATTTCCAGCAAAAAGAATGTAACTAATTTGCATGTGTATGGCTACAGGCCTGCTACCGAGCTCTAGCAGCTTAATCTGAGAAATGCTAAATATTTGACTTGACATCTCTAAAAGTTTAAGGTTCAAATTAATTTGGGAGAAATTATGTAATTGTGGTAACTAAATGCCTGAAGTATAGAAATTTATTTTTGAGAAAATCTTGTGTTTTCCCTGGAAAAATTAATAACTCAAAATATATTATAGTCCATGTGTGGAGGGGCAAGGACCAGACTGCGTTCCCCCCATAAGGAGTCGAATTAAGGTCAGGGTGACCTCAGGCCTGGAGGCAGTAAAACCAGGAACTGGTGGTTTTCGTACACAAACACCAGGTACCTAAGGCACACCCAGCTCTGAGGAACCATAGGGTCGTACAAACCATCCCTAGGAAGGACATCTGCATTCCAAGCTGCTTGCTTAATCAGAGTTTAGATAAAGAGTAATGCTTAGCCAAGTCCTCCTGCGCTGAGGATAAAAGGCATTTGCTGCGGAAGTTCAGGGCTCTCGTGCTTCCCTGCTGTGTCAGTGGAACCGGGAGCCCGGACTCGAGTTTGTAATAAAGACTTCCTAAATTTTCCAATTGGCTGTCTGGTGGTTGTCTTTCTCGGGTGGGTTTAAGTCCCACAACATTTGGAGGCCCCAGCGAGATACCTTGGCCAAGCGGCCAGGGCTGGACACCCCAGAAAGGACACTCTAGTCTCCGTCCCGGGTTCCAAGGGGGACAGAGTGATCTCATAAAACAGCGATCTGATCTATTGAAGCCATCTGGGCCTCAGGTTGAGGTAAGAAAATCTGGTCTGGTCTGGGGAACGTTCCATTTGAGGACCTGAGGAGAGCGGGACACCGTGGAATCTCCCGGTCCTGGTCCCGACGCAACGGCGTCTGGGGCTTCTGTTTAGTCTGGTCTGGTTAGTCTTTCTGTTTTGTTTCAGTAGGGATCCCGGTTTGGTCTGGTCTGGTTAGTCT